>VTFQ01000003.1:59302431-59322431 GCA_036281575.1 Ancherythroculter nigrocauda
GTTCATCTTCGGAACACAGTTTAAGATATTTTAGATTTAGTCCGAGAGCTTTCTGTCCCTCCTTTGAAAATGTATGTACGGTAGACTGTCCATGTCCAGAAAGGTAATAAAAACATTATCAAAGTAGTCCATGTGACATCAGTGGGTCAGTTAGAATTTGTTGAAGCATCGAAAATACATTTTGGTCCAAAAATAACAAAAACTACGACTTTATTCAGCATTGTATTCTCTTCCGGAATCCTTTCCATTGAATTGATTCCATTGAATCCTTTCATCTGTCGGCGTTGCTAATGCACTTTTACGTCGCCGTGGTTGTTTTTGGCGATTAGGACATCCGCGACATGCACACTTACGCACCATTTTAAAAAATATAGCAATACCAAAATACAAACAATGTAGAATAGCTTGAATACAGCGTGCGTCTCCCTCAGACTGTAAACGAAGCTCTGGCGCACCGGATAACACGTCAGCAGCATCTTACATCAGCAGCGTCACTGCAGAGTCGTGAACCACACTCCGGAGCAGAAGGGGGCGGTAATGCACCAATAAGCTGGATGCCAACCACCGTAAAACAGGAAAGAAGAAGAAGAAGAAGCGGAGTCGTGAACGTGAATTGACAACAGACCCGGAAGAGAAGACAATGCTGAATAAATCGTAGTTTTTGTTATTTTTGGACCAAAATGTATTTTCGATGCTTCAAAATGTCGCGGATGTCCTAATCGCCAAAAACAACCATGGCGACGTAAAAGTGCATTACCAACGCCGACAGATGAAAGGATTCAATGGAATCAATTCAATGGAATCAATTCAATGGAATCAATTCAGTGGAATCAATTCAATGGAATCAATTCAGTGGAATCAATTCAAAGGAAAGGATTCCGGAAGAGAAGACAATGCTGAATAAAGTCGTAGTTTTTGTTATTTTTGGACCAAAATGTATTTTCGATGCTTCAACAAATTCTAACTAACCCTCTGATGTCACATGGACTACTTTGATGATGTTTTTATTACCTTTCTGGACATGGACAGTATACCGTACAAACACTTTCAATGGAGGGACAGAAAGGGTGAGTCATAAATGACATAATTTTCATTTTTGGGTGAACTAACCCTTTAATTAATATATTAACTAATGTTAACAAATGAGAATTTATGTTTTTATTTAAAGATATACAGTTTTCATTTAAAGTGAAATATTTTACAGCTATACCCATGTGTCTTGTGATTGTATGGAGAATACATTATCAAATTAAGTCAGACAGCAAGACTTGTTTGTAATTTTTACAGATTTTAAATGTATCCACAAATAAAGCTATCCACAAAGTTATATATGTGTGTATGCATATATACATTAAATGACCCCAAACTTTTTATCTGAAGTGTATATAAGAATGTAAATGTGGTCAACGATTGTTGACATGCATAAGAATTTTCATCAGAAGTTGGGTATATTCCAGATGTGAACATATCATGGTAACTCGATTAATACAATATTGCAGAAACCCAAGTAACACCATGTCCTAACCAGACATGATGCGACGTTGCGACACTTGACAACAGGAAAAGTATCTTTTCAATGGTAATCTGAGTTTTTGTCCTAACTAGCCGCTTTATTTAAAGGGTTGGTTCATTGCAGCTCACTTTTTTAACTTTAGTTAGTGTGTAATGTTGCTGTTTGAGCATAAACATCATCTGCAAAATTACAACGCTCAAAGTTCAATGCAAAGGGAGATTTTTTTCTTTAGCAAAATTTTCTGTTTAAAGACTACAACAAACGGCTGGTAGGGACTACACCGAGCTTCTTCCGGGGTTGGTGATATCACTAACTCTAGAATTTACATAAACCCCGCCCCCGAGAACACACAACAAAGGGGGTGAGGCCATGTTATTGCATTACAGTATGTAACACAAATGCAGTAGCATGTCATAAAAGCAAGATGACAAGTTATAACCGTAATTAAACTAAACTATACCTGTTCTGTCTTCATGCAGCATATATTCTCTGGCTCTGTAGGATCTTACAACAGTTCCCACATGAGCGATTTATAGATTATCATGACAGAATATGCAATCAATAACTTTAAGATAGTTAACTCCACATCAGCTACATAAATTCACCAACTAACCATTCAGAAGCATCCTGTTGCATTCTGCATGTTGTCAGTTCTTCTTGAGTATCTCCATCATTGTCTGACTCCGTTTTGAACATAAAAGCCTGAACAGTTTCTGACATTTTCAGTGAGGTAACGCTAATCGGAGCTGCTAACAGGAGCTCTTGAAACTCCGCCCTCTTTGTAGGAGCAGCAGCTCATTTGCATTTAAAGGGACACACAAACAGAGTGTTTTTGCTCCGAAAAAGTGACTAATTTAACATACTATAAAAAAATGATCTGTGGGGTATTTTGAGCTAAAACTTCACATACATGAAGACATCATCTTGTAAAAGTGGCATTATACATCCCCTTTAATGTTAAAAGCATATAATGTGAGTTTGAATATTATTTTGTGTGTCTTTTATAGCCATACTGAAAGTAACAATGGACAATTCACCTCAGATCTTCGAAATAAATAAAATGACACAAGACTTTCAACCTGTCAACTCATCATGAACTGACAAGTGCATTCTATAACAAAGATTGTTTCAGTATATATTTTTAATAATGTTAATATGGTGTAATATTCATGAATGTGATTATATCCATTTCGATGCGAGTGCCGGGAGCTTGCGGAGAGAGCCCGCCCACGTGCTCTTCTGATTGGCTGTGATTTTTGATTGACATTATCGCCTCTCATCTTATCGCATTGTGTCTGGTTAGGACACGGTGTAAGGCAGCTCAAGAGTCTACATATAGTTCTACTTATAGTTAGTGTAATGTCTAAAATGGACCATCGAAATAAAGTGTAACCCAATGAAATATCAAGCCCAATCCATTACCTGTTATTATGACTGAAAACCTTCAAATGTATTTTGCAAGAAGAGTGTCAAAATGATAAGAGATGAACTTGTGTGCTTGAGACAATTACAAAAACATGTTTTAAACCATTTGAGGACAACTTCTCATGCTGAAAGTTTTCAATTACTGCAGAGATTCAGATGTGAAGGGTTTCCCCTCGGAGACAGACAATGACTAATTTTACACAAAGGACATTTTAAAGTTTTAGTATGCAGACTGTGATGTAACAACGTTCAGAGCTGACGCCACTGATTCAGTGTTTGAACTAGTCTGACTTTCTTTAACAAGGGGAAAGTTGGATGAGTTCAAGAGTCTTCCCCCGGGATAAAGCAATGTCCTTCATATTTGCCTCATGAATGCATATGCCTGAATTCCATATAATAACTACAAGAAATGTAAGCATAAGCATAGACCTTGTTTTAAGGAATGGATCTTACTTTAGACTTGCTTTTAATTTTTTCTCTTGAGAAAAAGGCCCTTATCTCACATTTGTCTCCTCTAGAGTTTCAGAAAGGTTCTTAAATGTCAGACTTGTCAATCAAAGTAACTTTATTTACAATTGAAATTGACTACATAGACAAATATATGAATAAAAAGGTTATGCACATGGATCTATCAATGTTCTGTCAGTGTTCCAGATAAACTCCAGAGCCGTCCGGACGAGTATAAAACATGACAGTATTGGCAGGTCCTCAGATAGAGAAGTGCTTAGCTTTCACAATGTAGGATTCATAATAGTCTTCTATACTTCTATACCAATCCCATATTGAGTGCTTGTGACACATGAAACTGCCAGGCCATGATGAGAAATAACCACTGTCAGCTTTCATCCCAGCTTCAAAAGATTTAAACCCCAGTGGAGAGACCAGACGGAGCGCTGCAGAAGCGGAGCAGAGATCACGTTTAAATGGGGTGGGCCATTTTGCAATTCAGACTCATTGTTTTATCAATTCCAGGTTACATGTAAGAAGCTATGACAGAACTGGCAACTTTAATATTTTTAAAGATTTATTTTATATTGCATTTCATTTTATATGTATGTGCATAATTAATAGTATTTCAAAAGTATACATTTTTTATATAAATACATATGAATATTGTTAAAAAATTGTATATAAATATTATTTTAGACAAATATGAAATACTCTATTTTACTGTAAAAAAAATCAGTATCAAGATTATGGTCGATTGATTGATTGATTGATTGATTGATTGATTGATTGATTGATTGATTGATTGATTGATTGATTGATTGATCAAAATAAATGCAAAACATTTTTGCAACATATATGCTAAAATGTGAAAATTATTTTCAGAGTTTTAAATATTTTAAAAAATGTGTTTATTTAAAAATATGTTCTTTGAATTCTGCATATAAATGTTTATTCAAAATAAATACATTTTTGCAACATATGTGCTTAAATATGAAAATTATTTTCAGAGTTTTAAGTGTATTTAATAAAATATATATTTTTATTTTTTTACTAAAATATTTAAATGCATTAAAATATGTATTTATTTATTTATTTATTTATTTATTTTAAAATATGTTGTAGCCTATTTATGTATTATGCAATATTTTTTTTATTCTATGAATTCTGCACCTAAATGTTTGTTTGTTTGTTTGTTCATTCAAAATAAATACAATACATATTTATTCAAATATGAAAATATTTAAATGCATTAAAATGAGTATTTATTTAAAAAATCTGTTGTATTATATGTTGTGCAAAATACAAAAAATCTATGAATTCTATCTAAATATTCATTCATTTATTCATTCATGCATTTAAAATAAATATTTTTGCAACATATGCTAAAATATTAAAATTATTTTAAGAGTTTTAAATATTTTTAATAAAAATATATTTTTCTTTATTTTTTTCTGTATTCTTTATTTTTTATGAAAATATTTAAATTCATTAACATATGTAACATATTTACATTTTATTTTAATTCTTATAATATTCTCTTTTTTTCTAAGCATCTGAATTATGGATTAAAAAATCTAGAGTTCTTACCAGATCAAGAAAATATAATCAAATAACACCAATCTGGATCAAAATGCACATTTCCAAATTTCTATATATCCTATTTACTGTTAATATGTAATGGAGTATTAAATCAAACAGTGATTGTAAATTAATTGCCTAAATTATTACATTATTAGCTAACTGCATTCTCTAAATTGTAATGTTGACATGCATTCTCTAAAGCTGCTTTGAAACGATATGTATTGTGAAAAGCGCTATACAGATAAATGTGAATTGAATTGAATTAAAAAAAGAAGCCCTCCATGAGGTTATTTTCTAAGGGGAAAAGGTGCATTGCACCTCACAATGTTTCCATAATTAATTTCTAATTGATTTTCATTTTCCATCATGCGTGCAGCAGGCTGAGTCTATATTTTCTCAGGGAAGTTTGTGGATAAGTTAGAGCTCTCTCTCTCTTTCTCCCTCTTCCCTCTCTCTCCCTCTCTCTTCTCTGACTGACACTGTCCTTTGCTCACATCATCTCTTCCTTGGGGATCCCTCCCATCCACTTCTTTTCTTTAGCCAATTTTTTTTTTTTTTTTTTTTTTCCCTCTTTCTCTCACGGGGTGGCAACAACTTCCACCATAAGAAAAAGCATCTCCCTGTATAAAATATAAATGTAAGCAGTGTTTTCTGTATCGCATTTTAGCAGCTGTGAAAAAATGCAAGAAAACACATCAGCTGTAGTCAACTTCATTAAAAGATATAATTCTTATGAATCAGTTCTTTTTGGTGAGTCAAAAAAACACAGTACAGCCAGTGTAGCCCATTCACAATCAAACTGAATTTTTTCAACATTATTTATATATAGTATTATTTTCCACAACGCTTCTCATTGTTTATTTATTTAGACAACATTTATGTTGGCTTGACCAGGTCTTTTTATTATTATTTAAAATAGCTTGAAGGTCAGGATAGATGGAGAACCAGGTGTTTTGGGTTGTTGCTCAGGTTGCTAGGTGGTTGCTTTGAGGTTGCTAGTTTTGGGCGACCTCTCATAATGTCCAGACAAGTCTTAAGTCTCAGTGCTTTTATATTTAAACTATTGTTTACAAGTCTTCTCTAGTAATGATGCTCTGACGAGCTCAGAGACTTTAAGTGTTCATTGAAAGGTGAAGTCTGTGATATGTTGCCCACTAGAGGGAGCCACAGGATAAGGAATACTGTTTTTCTATCAGTTTCCATCACTTTGAATGGAAATGCATTGATCTAGTTCATTTGTATAACTATATGGTGTACTGACAGCATACTTTTATAAAATTAGTGTACATAGAAACCTGTGAGATGATTATAGATCGTTAAATGTTTAACTTTTATAGACCCCAATAAAACATATCGAATTGCCAGATATGATTAAATATAATACATTTTATTTGTCATTTTCAAGATAATATACTGTAAAATTTCTATAAAGACACTTATATTTTGGTATAAATAATAAAATAAAATAAAAAATGGGTTGTTTTAACCCCCGTGGTTGGGTTAAATGTTTGCCCAACCTGCTGGGTAGTTTTATTTAACTCAAGTATTGTTTAAAAATTACTGTATTTCTTGCTTAAAATGAACCCAAAGTATGTTGGAAATTAACATTTATTAATAAGTTTAATGAATAATAATTAAACAATAAAAATGTATTAAATTGCTTAATAAATGTTCATATTTTGATTATTATTGTTGCCTCTAGTAATTTTGTGTCTGATTTTTAATTTCCAACCTATTTTGTGTTCATTTTAAGCAAGCAATAAAGTAATATTAAAAACAATAGTTGAGTTAAATAAAACTACCCAGCAGGTTGGGTCACATTTAACCCAATCGCTGGGCTTGTCCATTTTCAACCCAACTTGGGTTGTTTTTAACCCAGCATTTTTTTAGAGTGTAGTATAGATGTAGTATGTAGTACACCAAAGCAAACAAGCATTCGATCATCTATACTTAATCTATAGTATATTATCTAATATACTATAGATGATCAAATGCTTGTTTGCTTTATTGTTGCCACCCCATAAAACATTTTGTAGATCCGCCCCTGCTCTCGGTGCATTCAAATTCAGGTGTCTGGTATGGAACAATAAGTATGGCTTTACCCCTGATTAAGAGTTCTCCCTCTGGGGCTCTAAGACGGGGAGCCTCAGCCCCCCATGCAATTAAATCAAGTTCTTTTTTAATGAGGAGTGTGTTTATTAAGTCCATTCAGGGACTTGTCCACAGAGGCTGTTAGCATTGCTCTCTGATTAGGAAGGCTAAGCAGTCTCAAAAGCTGGTAGCTAGAAAGCAGCAAGTCCTCTTTTTTTGTTTGGGGGGGGGGCAGAAGTTGTTAATATGGGAGGTATGGTACACAATCTATTTTCTAACAGTTAGCACCTCGGCAGGGCCAGATTGACGGGGAGAGAGAGTGAAAGACACTTCAAAAGGGAGGGTGGATACCAGTCTGGAAAATGAGAATGCAAACTGTCTGGTTCAGGGGTGTGTGGCTCACTGATATCACAGGTGTAGTTTCAGAGAGGGAGACACTTTGTTGGGGGGAGACAAAGAGAATGAGTGAGGTAGGAGTCGGGCCAAATATACCTTGTGTTCTGCGCTGTCATTGGTTTCAGATACGATGCTTGTGACAATACTGCCACCTATAGGCCTGCTGCGATCCAGCATGTATGTGCTTGTGCTAAAAGAATGGTTGTAGTGAGAAGTTGGTCGTGACAGCCTGCAAAGCTGTCGCGAGATTTGCAGATTTTTCACTAAATGAGGATTAACATGAAGAGATTTAGATTTTTTTTTACTTAGGCCTCCTATATATGAAAAAAAGTTCTTTAATTGTCTTTATTTATTTTTAATCGTTAAGACAAACATATGGTAAGATGTTACAATGAAATTGTATTGCTACTATTTTAATTTATTTTTACTAATTACATGAATCTGTGGAATTCTACTTTCATGTTTCTTGGATCACTCACTCTAAAAAATGCTGGGTTAAAAACAACCCAAGTTGGGTTGAAAATGGACAAACCCAGTGGTTGGGTTAAATGTTTGACCAATCTGCTGGGTAGTTTTATTTAATCCAACTATTGCTTAAAAAATACTGCATTGCTTAAAATGAACACAAAATATGCTGGAAATTAAAATGTATTAATATGTTTAATAAATGAAAATTAATAAGTTTAATGGATAGAAATTAAACAATAAACATTATTAAATTGCTTATTTATAAATGTTTTTAATTTCCAACCCAAGTTTTACATAAAACTACCCATCACGTTGGGCAAATATTTAACCCAATCGCTGGGTCGTTTTTAACCCAGCATTTTTTAGAGTACTCAGACTCGCTCTCAGAGAGTTGTTTTTTTTTAATAATAATAATATATTTTTTACATTTTGTAAAAAAAAAAAAAATAAATAAATAAATAAAATTAAATGTTATATATATATATATATATATATATATATATATATATATATATATGACTTATACTATATATTAATATATTATAGTCCTATAGTTTAATATGTAATATTTTGAATTAGGTTGTATTTTTATATATTCAGTTATTTTATTTTTAGTTAATATTTTTGAAATTTTGCAATGCGATTTTGTTATTTTTATTAGAGTTTGTTATAGCTTATATTAGTTTATTTGAGTTTTAGTAATTATAGTACTTCAACATAAACTTATTTTTTTTCTTAGCAGAAGCTTTAAGATAAGATAATACAAAAATGTCAAAAATGGACAAACCCAACCACTGGGTTAAATTTTTTAATTAAATTTTCAACCCAACTGTTGGGTTTCTCTATTTTTGACCCAAATTTGGGCTGAAACAACCCAGCATTTTTAGAGTGTATGCAGGTAAAATTATTAAAATTGAGAATTAAAATTAAAACAAGAGAAAAGTTTGCCTAATTATCTTAAAAGCTAGGCCTGTACATGCTAAATAAATAAAAAATAACAGTATTCAGAATAAATTTAATTCACTCACTTAACAACCAAGTGGACATACGCTGGAGACAAAGAATAAGAAAATGTCTGATTTTCATCCTCTTAATGTAATTCCTAGCTCTCAAAACCAAATCCTTTGTTTAAAGGGACACACACTTAGGGCTTTTCAAAACACTTAATATTCATCTCCAAGTGCGTCTATTGGATATTTAAAACTTTTCTGAGTGGTGAGAGACAGGGATTATACACCTGGGCAATTACCTCTTAGATCTTGCTATTGTTCCCAAACTGCACAGTAATTATACAGGTGATTGCCACCAGAGAAAAGCCATTGTTCAGACTACAAATTCCGTCATTCACAGTGCTGGAGTTAGCCAATGACACCAACAGTAATCATCCTGTACATATTCAAACATAATGACCACCCACACACACGCGCAAACCAATTCAATGACACCGTAATCACAAACATAACGGATCTATTCTTTGCTAAAACCGTGTTCCGTACTGTAGGTCGTTCCGCACAAAGAACGGGGCTGAACTTTGTCCTTTGAGGGTTAGTGGGAGAGCGGTGAAGAATAGAGAGGAGATCAGTATTCAGGCTGAGCTCCTGCCATGCTTCTATTAAGTAGGAGAGTGGCAGTCTGATTGTCCACATTGTTGGCAGTGGTGGGAGTGGACTGTACTGGGCCATTTTTGCATTAACGTTCTGATCAAATTTTCATAACTCAATTTGGCGGAGGTTTGCATGTTGAGGATTGAGCACATCCGTAAAGCTCTCTGGTGCCTTTGCCCAAGCAATGCACCTTTACCATGACATTGACAGTCCCTTGACAATATTGTGATGCTGATTGTGCTCAACTGCTCACACTTAATCTTTGTCCAGAGGTACATTTTGTTGCTCTGAGGTTCCACTTTAAAATGCATACAAATATCAGTTGTTGTCACTCTATATCTTCTAATGTTATCTCTTATTAACTCTTTCTGTTAGCTCTGGAACCAAAATCTATTAGCTCTGGAACAAGTAATAGATAATAAGACCAAAGATTGCCCATTTAATATACCCAAAACTAGGGGTGTGAAGAGACAGTTAGCTCACGAGACATGAGACTGAGTTCACAAGATGAGATTTTTGCACAGTATTTTTAAGAAATCCTCAATGACAAAATACATGACTACCGTGTGGTGAAAATCACGTATTTAATGTTGCTTATATGTCTATGTGGTGTTTTTAATGTGCTCTAAGACAAACCATGTGCATATTCATAAGTCAACACCATTGCTGAGGATTTTCTCTTTAAAACTGCAGTGAACTAAAGACAGTCTTTACGAAAATGCGGTTTGAAATCGCTGGTGTCTGTGACGTCACAAACTACCTTGTAACCAATCACGTCAATGTGCCGGTGGGTTTAGCATATCATTAACCATCTGAAGCAGGAGAGTCTCAATCATCTTTTTCATGCTCCGAACAAAACTAGCAAGTACTCTACATTACGTCAACATTTTTAGTCTGAAACTAATTATCTTTGTTTCAGACTAAAAATGTCGACACAATGTAGAATACTTGCTATGTACTGTATGTTCGGAGACCAGCAATATTAATTTCCCATCCATTTTGTTCCATTCTCTGCTTGTTGATGTTATTGTACAGCAAGAATGTTGTGACAGTTTGTCGGTGTTGTATTTGACCCGCCCCTCCTCCACTCTGATTGGACGACTAGCTAAAAAGTGACAGTGATGAGTGTTTTACTCAAAGTGGAACATTCTTCAACTCGAGGCGACTGGGAAAAAACGTTGAAAAAGCATGAAAAAGACGCTCAGCGCCTCGTTACACTCCTGGCGTTTAAAAAACGCGGCGCTCCTATTGAAAACAATTGGAAAAGTACGCAAACCGCTGGAAAAAAACACTTTGGTGGACCCACGGCCGAAGTTGAGCGAGTGAATCTCTGAGCTTGTGCGAGTGGGTGGAGGTGGGGCTAATTAGCTTATTCATAGATCCGCATATAATAAATTAAGCACATTTTAAGGCATGAAGAAATTTTTCACAGAAAAAAATGTTTAAATTTGTCATTTTGGTGATCAAAGAGGAGTTTTAAGGGATACAATTATTGACTACGGGGGACTTTTAATCATCTTGTCATTTCAGTTCTACTTTCTGAGTATGAATGATCATGCAGTAAAAGACAACAATACTCAAGCACTGTAAAAGGTTTTGACTGCTTCTCTCCTGTGTGATTTCATGAGAGTCTCTTCAGACCTTAGAACTGTACATGATTGATGAGCTTCTAGAACTGTTGACCTCTAAACTCTTTTCCACAGATTGATAATAGAAAACAGTATAAATGAAAATGAATAACTTTCTCTTAGTCTTATTAAGTGCAAATAATAAGTGCAACCATAATCAAAATTTTCTTCAAGCATGATTCAGAGCTGAGAGATGGTTACAACTACACAGGCCGGCCTAAGACAGCTTTCATATTGGGAGATATTTGCATGCATCAGGGAGCCGCTTTCAAAATGTGGGGGGTTGAAATCACGTTTGAATGTGCACTCGTGGTTTACTTTCGTTTTCGTGATCGCGCATACTCTGTGTATTGGGAGCGGCGGTGCTGAGCGCGAATTCTACAAGATAAGACATTTATCAGACAGTCTCTGTTGTGCAACGAATCCTCCGCCATGGTCTTGTCAGTCATCTTGTCACTTACTCTTGTCACGTGATCAGTGAACTCTGATTCCTGCTGCAGTACCTACAGCTCTGCAGCTCGTGTTGGATGAGATGAATGGGATTTAAGCGACCCTTATCCAACTGAATTAAAAAGTTTTTATTTCTATAAAAAACAAAATGACAGTGGAGGCATAATGTAAATGTAGCGGTGGCATATTCTATCGTAAGTTCACCCTCACACTCTGTCATGCAGGCAATATTGCGAGACAGCTTTTCCCCTCTATGAGAAATCTCGTCACACCCCTGCACAAAACAAATTATACCTCATGTTTAAACACTATCTAGATAAGAGCCAGAGGCAAATTCCCAAAAGACTGGCAAAGATGAAGCTGTTCTCTGTGGGTACATGAGCTCTGAATGGCCGCTGAAGGCCTGGAGCTCGCATCTACGAAAATGTCTAAACAAATTTTCAAATAGGCGCTATGTTTACATATAAATCGCATATCTAAAAACAACTCCATTCTCACCTAAAAAACTCTTAGGGCCCTATTTTAACGATCTAAGCGCATGGTCTATAGCACATGATGCAGGGTGTTTCCAAATCCACTTTTGCTAGTTTAAGGATGGAAAAAATGGTCGGTGCGCCAGGCGCATGGTCTAAAAGGGTTGTCCCTATTCTCTTAATGAGTAATGGGTGTGTTTTGGGCGTAACATGCAATAAACCAATCAGAGTCTCTTCTCCCATTCCCTTTAAAAGCCAGTTGCGTTCGCGCCATGGTGGATTTGCTATTTACATGGTGGAATTTGCAAGCGGAAAAAACTGAACGCTTCTCTAGTGAGGAAACGGATCTGCTTGTGCGTGAGTTTAATGCAGACCATCTACAGGAAAAGCCAGATTCCACCAAAGCATTTTTATCTTTATGCACACAATAATAATCTTTTACATTTTAATCCTTTTATTTTTAATATTTGGCATGTTGTGCTGCTGCGCATCCCTTTGTGTGTAACAAGCAGAGTGTACATGTGCTGTGCACCCACATATAGGCGCATATTACTAATGCACTCTTTAAATAACAAAACAAATACTGCGCCATTGACTTTAGACCAGGTTTCAGTTGGTCAATGGCACAGTCGTTTTCAGTTGCCTCAAAATAGTGACATGCCAACAATGTGCCTGAACACACCTCGTTTTCAGACCAGTGCGTACAAATGGGCGCAAATGCATTTGCTATTTAAACAACGCGGCGTGGGACGTGAAAATGATAACTGCGTCGGGCTGAAACTAGCAAAAAACACTTAGCACCGCGCCTGGCACTGCATTGAGCCAGATGTATGATATGGCCCATAAAACTAAATTCTGTGACACAATAACAGTAGTATCTGTAAAAATATGGTGGACTTGCTCGTCCGCCATGACACTCACTGCGAGAATGATAAAACCGATACCCGATTATGGGAAAATGCTAAATTATCAGGAAAAATATCGGTAAAATTGATTATCGGTCGATCTCTGTTAATAATAGATACAGGAATATCACAGAGATTATAAAAGACCTCAAAGTGCTCTTTTATTGTCAGCTCTATTCATGCATCTCCATCATTTCATGACCGAGTGACCTGTCAGGTAATACTACTGAGAATATTTCACAAATCATATGTGGTCAAAAACAAGGCATTGGATTCTGAAACTGAAAGATAATGTGTCAGTAAAGGTTCCTATAGTCATGGAATTGTGATTTTTTTTAAGGTCTGGAAAGCTCTAAAATGAATCAGGGAAGTATTAGTGAATATGATTTTTTAATGCTTCTTTAAAATTTATTTGGTATTACATTTTATTTTTGTGCAATTTTCCCTTGAGTTTCTTTCAAATCTGAGGATTTGTTTTGAGTGTTTTGCCTTATTTGAGACATTCAAACACTTAACAATTGTTTAGATCTATTCAATGATTTTTAAAAATCACAAAGAAGGATAACAAGAAAATTGCATGCACTCAAAAAAATGATTCAGGCCCTTCATAGATATGACACATTTAAATTTAATTCACTTTACTTAAACATATCTAATTAGGAGTAATACGTATTTATATTTAATGAGTCTAACATAAAATATTTAAATAGTTTAATCTATGAAATGTATTTAAATTTGACCAACTAAATTTAATTACATTTGGGAAATGGGAGTGCCTTCTGCGCATGCGCGAGACACGCTCAGACAACGCACTCGTGTGACCGCCGGCGCCATTTTCTCATGCTGGTGAAAGGACCGTCTCGGCTGAGTCTCTGCTTTTGGATACTCGCTGCTTTTGGATATTCGTTGCTGGTAAGTACTAGTTGTTTTGTGGTTAAATAATGATCTCAATGCCAAGGAATGTGTATATCATAATATTGAGTGAAATATGTTGGGTGAAATACAGCGTTAAAATAATTAATCGAGGTGAATTGTTTTAACAACTGGATACAAACGCACCTTCGCTTAAATTCAGACTCACGTAATGTGCAAAATAGCACTGTCAGTGAGTAAGACCAGCGTACAGTCCAGAATATGACTATAGCTAACTGGCTTGATTTCATTCATTGAATACGTTGGCTTGCGATCGACTAACGTACGTTACTCAATTCAAATCAAGTTTGCTAGCCCAGGGAACAAAGTGATGCAAATTAATTTATGGCTAGCAATATTTCCAAATATAATTATGCATGCTTCATACTTTTTTCCAGCTTGAACGTCGCGCTCATCAAAGTCACTGCTGCACACGTTAGCTTAGCTAGTTCTGTGGCATTCCCGCCATTTTATAACATCGCAAACCCAACATATCTAAATTTTTTTTGTTGTTTTTTGTTAAAATGATTGATCTGTGTCTCTGATGATGAGTCTTGTGTATTTTTTAAATTTTCTGTGTAATGGGGAGCATCAGAGTTTGTTGGGACTCTGTATAAAATTGAACCCTGTAATCAAAAGCGTCTGTTTTCATACGTTAACGTTATTCAAATAAAATTTACATCTTTTTCACAGTTTGATGACGTCATTGAACATCATTGTGACTACCTCCTAGAGATGGTAAGTCATATTTCCTCAAATAATCTGATTTTTACATGTAATTTGTTAAATATGGTGTGTAATAATACTTTTATTCTTATTTTCAGGATTGTGAATGTGGCAGACACACCCCTCCACACAAAAAGTATGTGTTTTTTCTATTACTAGACTGATTATTTATATATTTATTTATATTATATAAATGTATATGTGTGTGTCAGTCGGAAATATCAGTTCATTCATTTTTTTTAATTGTAGTAATCCAGTTAAATTTTTTTATGCACAAGGAGTATGACAACAGCCAGTATGATCTGATCTCACCATCATCGAGTCTGCGATTACATGAAGAAACAAAAGATCTGAGACAGACTAAATCCAGAGGAACCACAGCAAGGTTTCTTAAAGTGTCTTGGAGACATTGCTGCAGTTCTTCTGGATTTAGTCTATCTCAGTTCTTTCTGTTTCTTCATGTAATCACAGGTGGACTTGATGATGGTGAGATCAGATCATACCGGCTGTTGTTATGCTCCTTGTGCATATAAAAATCTCAATGGATTATTACAATTAATGGCAAAATTAATATTTGAAAATGTAAATTTCCTACTGACACACAACAGCAAAAGATTGTGAAGGTTGTGAAAATACTTAGACTTTTTCACAGTACTGTATGTATGATATATATAATATATTTATTTTATTTTTTCCCATCTTTCCACAGACTGGCGCAACTGTATTGACACCATTAGCCATCAATTACTTTTATCCACGCTCTCATCGCAGGGCATCATAGGAACTGTACATTGCTGGTGTGAATCTCACAGGTAGGTCTTTCAATCAAGCACTAGTCACAGGGATACCTGAAGGGTCAGTTCTGGGACCCTTCCCTTCTCTATATATTCATATACAATACCGGTCAAAAGTTTAGACGCATTACTATTTTTAATGTTTTTGAAAGAAGAATCTTATGCTGATCAAGGCTACCATTATTTATTATTATAAAAATACAGAAAAAACAGTAATATTGTGAAATATTACAATTTAAAATAATGGTTTTCTATTTTAATATACTTCAGAATATAATTTATTCCTGTGATCAAAGCTGAATTTTCAGCATCATTACTCCAGTCTTCAGTGTCACATGATCCTTCAGAAATCATTCTGATATGATTTATTATCAATATTTGAAATGCTTAATGTCTTTATAACCTGTGATAATTTTTGATGAAGAAAAAAAAACAGCTTTTATTCAAAATATAAATCTTTTTCTAACAATATAAATCTTTATCACTTTTTATCAATTTAACACATCTTTGCTGAATAAAAGTATTAATTTCTTTAAAAAAAAGAAGAAAAAAATTACAGACCCCAAACTTTATAAAATATTTATTTTAAATAAATGCTGTTATTTAACTTTTGTTTATCAAAGAATCCTGAAAAAAAGTATAACAGGTTATAAAAAAATATTAAGCAGCACAGTTGTTTCAAACCGTTGACCAGTACTGTATACTAATTGTACATGGATTCTCCTACCATTGCTATGCTGATGACACACTGCTTTACTTTTCATTTCAGGCTGATGATCTGACAGTAGCTGCATGGATCTTGGACTGCCTGGTGGACATCTCGGCATAGATACAAGAACATCACCTGCAACTCAATCTGGCAAAGACAGAACTTTTCATCTTCCCAGCCACTCTGATGATTCAGCATGATTTCACCATCCAGCTAGGCTCATCAACTGTAATTCCTTGTGGTAATCTGTGATGACCAGCTGACGTTCAGAGACCACATTACAAAGACAACTTGGTCATTTAAGTTTCTCATCCAGGCCCTTGTCATTTCTATACTGGACGATTGCAACGCTCTTCGAACATCTGCAATCTCTCTAACCCTAACTGGACAGCTGAATCCCTGACAATATTCAAGAAACAACTGAAAACTCATCTCTTCTGTGAACACTTAATGGCATCCTGCTGACTCTTAAAAAACACTATGCTTTCACTATTAAATCCCTCACTGTTCTAGTTTGTACTATTCTGAATAATGTTTGAATCTTTGTATTTTTTAGCACTTCTTGTGTTTATTGCCTCCTTAAGATGAATTGTTCCTTATTTCTAAGTTGCTATGGATAAAAACGTTGGCTAAATGAATGTTTAAATGGTTAATATTTCAAAGTTATGAATGCAATAATTCATTACTAAACAGCAAATGTTTATTTTTAATATTGATCACTGACAGCTAGTGCATATTTCCATTGTTTTTAATATTGTGATTGTTTTACAGTAAATAACTGTTTTATACCTGCTTTTATGACTTTTAAATAAAAACAAACTAAAACTAAATTTTGTGTCAAACTAAATGATTTATTTTGAGTTGGACAAGCATAAATAAAATTCTTTTTATGAATGAATCAATTTCATTTAAATTGTATTTGATAAAATTAAGTTGGACCAATTCAATTACATTTCATTGGATGAATTTGTCTTTTTTGAGTTGGGGCCACACATATTTATTGGATGGAAAACCTGCCATCAATTGAATTGAGTTCTTCCAATGAGTTATTTTTTTGAGTGTGTGTGCATGTTTCCTTGAACATCAGTCTGTCAGAGCTCCATCGCCATGGCAGCAACATGATCGCACTCTTCAGTGTTTCAGGATCCATCACTATCCTTCAGTCCCTCATGAATTATTTAAGTTCTGATGAGACTCTCAAGGATGTTAGAGCAAATCAGATAATACATATTCAAAAGTTATCATCTCTTACCAGTAATTAGTTTCTTTTAGTTCATTCATTTGTTAGATGCTGTTTTAAGTCTTAATATTAGAATTCATGAAATGAATGAACAAGTCAAGGTTGAATGGTGAAAAGATGCATGTACATGTATTATATTTACTCACACATATTATATTATTCAATTAATTAAACATTTATAAAATGTGCATTTTACTATACCTTCCTAATTGAGAAGTGAGAAACTAATGTAAGCAGTTGTAATTAAATTGATTAATTTGGTGTCCAAAATGTAACAAATGCACATAATCTAATGTTGCATTTTCTGGTTTCATTGATTGATTATCTTGGTTTGTTACTTATATTTGCACTGAATTACATTAATAGAAGCAATGCTTCTTAAATTTCTATTCGAGGATCACAGTTTACATAACATTTTTATTCTTTAACTTTACCACTTAATGCAATGAAAATCGCAAAATAAAAAAGTTATCATCTCTTACCAGTAATTAGTTTCTTTTAGTTCATTCATGCTGTTTTAAGTTTCTGAAATGTATCATTAGATTTAATGAAATGAATGAACAAGTCAAGGTTGAATGGTGAAAAGATGCATGTACATGTATTATATTTACTCACACATATTATATTATTCAATTAATTACGCATTTATAAAATGTGCATTTCACTATACCTTCCTAATTGAGAAGAGAGAAACTAATGTAAGCAGTTGTAATTAAATTGATTAATTTGGTGTCCAAAATGTAACAAATGCACATAATCTAATGTTGCATTTTCTGGTTTCATTGATTGATTATCTTGGTTTGTTACTTATATTTGCACTGAATTACATTAATAGAAGCAATGCTTCTTAAATTTCTAATTGAGGATCACAGTTTACATATTTTTAATCTTTAACTTTACTACTTAAAGGATTAGTTCACTTTCAAATGAAAATTTCCTGATAATTTACTCACCCCCATGTCATTCAAGATGTTCAGTTCAGTTGAAAAGAAATTATGGTTTTTGATGAAAACATTCCAGGATTTTTCTCCATAGTGGACTTCAATGGAGCCCACACGATTGAAGGTCAAAATTACAGTTTCAGTGCAGCTTCAAAGCGTTCTACATGATCCCAGACGAGAAATAAGGGTCTTATCTAGAGAAACCATCACTCATTTTCTAAAAAAAAAAAAAAAAAATTATATGTTTTAACCATAAATGCTCATCTTCTTCTTCTTCTCTAATTGAATTCCGGCAGTGTAGACACTGATAAGTGTATTACTGCCCTCCACAGGTTAAAGTTTGAACTAAACTGTCATAAACAATATGCTAGTGCAAGTATATAACAATTAGTTCAAACTTTAACCTGTGGAGGGCAGTAATACACTTATTCAAATAGAGAATAAGTGAGAATTTATTATTTTTTTTTTTTTAGAAAATGAGCGATGGTTTCTCTAAATAAGACTTATTCCTCGTCTGGGATCATGTAGAACGCTTTGAAGCTGCACTGAAACTGTAATTTTGACCTTCAACCGTTTGGGCTCCATTGAAGTCCACTATATGGAGAAAAATCCTGGAATGTTTCCATCAAAAGTAAGGTGACCAGATTTCTGAAATGGAAACCGGGGACATTTCCTATGTGAGTGGTCAAAATACCACCAAAATCTCATTTGTTATTATCTATTAATTAAAAAACGGGGACAGTACATTACAAAATATAATGTGAGATAAAATAACACAAATAATATTTGCAACATTTATTATTTTAATTTTCACGAGCTGTTTATACTGTTTATACCAGGGGGGTCTGGGGGCATGCACCCCCGTAAGAAAATTTTGTACATTTTAAGGTTAAATGCATCAATCTGGTGCACTTTGGAAGCTAAAAATTAAGAGCTTCAACCCATGTACAGTGTGCAAATTGACCAAAGAAACAACATTGACTTGTACCTGGACATTAAAGAGGGTTCAAACATCTTTTTAGTTGTGATATAAAGTCTACATCGTTTTAGGTGTTTTAGGATGCCAAACAATTCTAACAATAAAATAATAATATAATAATGTTTAAGGCCTATATAATTATGTATATATATAATTACATATATGTATAAAATTATATATATATATATATATATATATATATATATTGGTTAGGCTACTTTACACAACGTATAGGGAAATTAAAATGCTAGTTTGTAGCCAATTTCTAAGATAAATCCTTGAGCTTTAATTTTGATCACCAAATCGCCAGCTGATCTTGGAGCAAATATGCTCACTTCTCTTTAAAACACGCAGCACAAACAGACTGTATATATACTTAATCACTGTATTTTGCTGTTTTATAAAGGCACAAAGCCATATCATGGTTTCGATTTTAGTTCGTTGGCAAAATACAACGTTAGAGACCATTTACATGTTTTAAATTTTCGGTTCATTATGAAACGCCGGCGGCACAGGGTCATTAATGGGAAACACTGAATGAATGTTTAGCTGACAAATGTGTTAAATTGTCATATCAGGTGTTATATCATAACAAAAACCCTTCAACCGGACCGAACGAGTCTCGAGGCCTGCCGCTGCTCTGAGTGAGTGACAGGAGGCGTGGCTCTGTACAACTGCAATGTGCGTGCCGGTGTATGGATACTGTAGAAAAGCT
>VTFQ01000003.1:59327431-59419931 GCA_036281575.1 Ancherythroculter nigrocauda
AAGTAGTTGCTAATTCATGACATGGTCGAAATGTAGTTGCTAATTCATGATATGGTCGACATGTAGTTGCTAATTCATGATATGGTCGACATGTAGTTGCTAATTCATGATATGGTCGACATGTAGTTGCTAAATTATGATATAGTCGACATGTAGTTGCTAATTCATGATATGGTCGACATAATTCATGACATGGTCGACTTGTAGTTGCTAATTCATGATATGGTCGACATGTAGTTGCTAATTTATGATGGTCGACATGTAGTTGCTAATTCATGATATGGTCGATATAATTCATGACAATGGTCGACATGTAGTTGCTAATTCATGATATGGTCGACATGTAGTTGCTAATTCATGATATGGTCGACATGTAGTTGCTAATTTATGATCTAGTCGACATGTAGTTGCTAATTCATGATATGGTCGACAAGTAGTTGCTAATTCATGATATGGTCGACATAATTCATGACATGGTCGACATGTAGTTGCTAATTTATGATATAGTCGACAAGTAGTTGCTAATTCATGATATGGTCGACATGTAGTTGCTAATTCATGACAATGGTCGACATGTAGTTGCTAATTTATGATATAGTCGACAAGTAGTTGCTAATTCATGATATGGTCGACATGTAGTTGCTAATTTATGATCTAGTCGACATGTAGTTGCTAATTCATGATATGGTCGACAAGTAGTTGCTAATTCATGATATGGTCGACATAATTCATGACATGGTCGACATGTAGTTGCTAATTTATGATATAGTCGACAAGTAGTTGCTAATTCATGATATGGTCGACATGTAGTTGCTAATTCATGACAATGGTCGACATGTAGTTGCTAATTTATGATATAGTCGACAAGTAGTTGCTAATTCATGATATGGTCGACATGTAGTTTCTAATTCATGACATGGTCGACATGTAGTTGCTAATTTATGATATAGTCGACAAGTAGTTGCTAATTCATGATATGGTCGACATGTAGTTGCTAATTTATGATATAGTCGACAAGTAGTTGCTAATTCATGATATGGTCGACATGTAGTTGCTAATTTATGATATGGTCGACATGTAGTTGCTAATTCATGATATGGTCGACATGTAGTTGCTAATTCATGACAATGGTCGACATGTAGTTTCTAATTCATGATATGGTCAACATGTAGTTGCTAATTCATGATATGGTCGACATGTAGTTGCTAATTCATGACAATGGTCGACATGTAGTTGCTAATTCATGACAATGGTCGACATGTAGTTGCTAATTTATGATATAGTCGACAAGTAGTTGCTAATTCATGATATGGTCGACATGTAGTTGCTAATTTATGATCTAGTCGACATGTAGTTGCTAATTCATGATATGGTCGACAAGTAGTTGCTAATTCATGATATGGTCGACATAATTCATGACATGGTCGACATGTAGTTGCTAATTTATGATATAGTCGACAAGTAGTTGCTAATTCATGATATGGTCGACATGTAGTTGCTAATTCATGACAATGGTCGACATGTAGTTGCTAATTTATGATATAGTCGACAAGTAGTTGCTAATTCATGATATGGTCGACATGTAGTTTCTAATTCATGACATGGTCGACATGTAGTTGCTAATTTATGATATAGTCGACAAGTAGTTGCTAATTCATGATATGGTCGACATGTAGTTGCTAATTTATGATATAGTCGACAAGTAGTTGCTAATTCATGATATGGTCGACATGTAGTTGCTAATTTATGATATGGTCGACATGTAGTTGCTAATTCATGATATGGTCGACATGTAGTTGCTAATTCATGACAATGGTCGACATGTAGTTTCTAATTCATGATATGGTCAACATGTAGTTGCTAATTCATGATATGGTCGACATGTAGTTGCTAATTCATGACAATGGTCGACATGTAGTTTCTAATTCATGATATGGTCGACATGTAGTTGCTAATTCATGATATGGTCGACATGTAGTTGCTAATTCATGACAATGGTCGACATGTAGTTTCTAATTCATGATATGGTCAACATGTAGTTGCTAATTCATGATATGGTCGACATGTAGTTGCTAATTTATGATATGGTCGACATGTAGTTGCTAATTCATGATATGGTCGACATGTAGTTGCTAATTCATGACAATGGTCGACATGTAGTTGCTAATTCATGACAATGGTCGACGTGTAGTTTCTAATGCATGACATGGTCGACATGTAGTTGCTAATTTATGACAATGGTCGACATGTAGTTTCTAATTCATGATATGGTCAACATGTAGTTGCTAATTTATGATATGGTCGACATGTAGTTGCTAATTCATGACAATGGTCGACATGTAGTTGCTAATTTATGATATAGTCGACATGTAGTTGCTAATTTATGATATAGTCGACAAGTAGTTGCTAATTCATGATATGGTCGACATGTAGTTTCTAATTCATGACATGGTCGACATGTAGTTGCTAATTCATGATATGGTCGACATGTAGTTGCTAATTTATGATATAGTCGACAAGTAGTTGCTAATTCATGATGTGGTTGACATGTAGTTGCTAATTCATTATATAGTCGACATGTAGTTGCTAATTCACTATATAGTCGACATGTAGTTGCAAATTCATGATATAGTTGACGTAGTTGCTAATTCATTATATAGATGACATGTAGTTGCTGCAAATTAATGATATAGTTGACATGTAGTTGCAAATTCATGATGTGGTTCACATGTACTGGCAAATTCACTGCATAGTCGACATGTAGTTGCAAATTCATGATATAGTTGACATGTAGTTGCTGCAAATAAATGATATATTTGATATGTAGTTGCAAATTTATTATATAGTTGACATGTAGTTGCTGTAAATTAAGGATATAGTTGACATGTAGTTGCAAATTCATGATATGATTGACATGTAGTTGCAAAGTAACTTGTAGTTAGTGGAATGTCTAATGTGGACCACCGAATAAAGTGTAAATGCATTTCTTTCTTCTGCTGAACACAAAGGAAGGTATTTTGAACAGTGTTGATAATCAAATAGTTTCGGTTCCCATTGAGTTCCGTTGTTTGTTTTTTTTTGTTTTTTTTGTTTTTTTTTTGTTCGTACAATGTAAGTCAATGGGAAGCAAAACTGTTTAGTTACCAACATTCTTCAAAATACCGTCCTTTGTGTTCAGCAGAAGAACAACAAAAAGTCATACATTTTTGGAACGACATGAGGGTGAGAAAATGATGACAGAATTTTTGGATGGGCTATCCCTTTAAGGGATACGCAGGTATAATTTTGTCCAATGCATTGAAATCTGATTATTGTTATAGTAACTTTTTAAATGATTTATTATAGTTCACTACTCATGTTCGTGGTTTTACATCATGAAACTACGTGGCCCACATTGCTAAGTCCCCCCTCCCCCAACTGCAGGCATTGCCCTGCTTTACCTGCATCTCCACAGTGTCTTTGGAGATCCCTCTTACCTCCAGAGGGCTCTGGACTATATCAACCACAGTCTGAGGAGTTTAACCCAGCGCTGGGTGACCTTCTTGTGCGGGGATGCAGGACCGCTGGCTATAGCGGCGGTGGTCTATCATCGCCTCCAGAAACCCCATGAGGCTGAGGAGTGTGTGAACAGGTCTGACCCTGCTCTACCTCCATCTTTGTGTATGTGTTGGGTCGGTGACATCACTCTTCAAATTAAAATTATAGATCTAAACATATAATCATATTAAAAGTTAATTACACATTCTTCTAGGTTATTCAAAGATATATTAAAATGTAATTCATAGGGACAACGATTTTAGTATTATTATTTTTTTTATATTAGTGATGAACGTTTTAATTTCTGAATTAAAACGTATTTTGACCGTTTTTGTGGATTAAGATTAGCAGTTAAGCCGTTTTGTTAAAATATTAATAATATTGGAATATTATGTAAATGCCAAGTAGGGATGCACCGTTATGAAAATTTTGGCCAATACCGATAACCGTGAATTCTTTATATTTGAAAGCCGGTAACCGATATATTTCCCGATCAATCCAAATCCACATTTTTATATAATTTTTGAGAGTCTGATTATAAAAACAAGTCTCACCAGATTAAGATTAGCAGTGAAGCAGTTTTGTTTTAAATTATTTATGATATTAGAATATGTTTTAAATGGCAAGTAGGTATGCACCGACATGAAAATTTTGGCCGATTCCGATATTTCTTTATATTTGAAGGCCGATAACCAATATATTGGCCGATAACTCTAAATCCACATTTTTATATATTTTTTGAGAGCCTGATTACAAAAACAAAAGTCTTACCATTTAAAAGCCCAGGCACTTCAACATAAATCAAACATGTACAGTATCCTAGTTTGAACCAATGTAAGTTTTAAAATTAATTTTACACTCCAATGGCCAAATTTCTTTATCAAAAAAAAGTAAAAAAAAAAAAAATAAATAAATAAATAATGCAAAGAAGTCATTGGACAACATTTCTTGGGTATAAAGAGTTGAAAGGCATGTGTCATGATAAATAAAATGGAATAGCCTCTGCATGGCCAATAATGAAATGATTTTAATTAAACCATATTGTTAATGAAAAAGATACGAGAAAAATAAAAGTGCTAGTTGTTATTAATAATGCATCAATGTAAAAAAAAAAAAAAAAAAAAACATTAAAATTAATATTACCGTTTCAAACAACAGCATGTATCTTCACAAAATTATGTGAATGCACAATTGAACTTGAACTAATTGAGTTACATACTCAATCATTTCAATCATATTTCAAGCAATTCCATCATGCACATCTGAAGTGTCTCAGCTGAAGGAAATAATCCATTATTTATGGGCTTTAATATATCGGCCAAATTTTCTTATCAGGTCGATAACGATAACAATAAAAAAGAACATATATCGGCCGATAACGATATGGTGGCTGATATATCATGCATCCCTAATGCCAAGTCAAAGTCATAACCAAAATGCAGAAAGACACTTTATTTTCACATGATAGAAATCTACAAAACAACTATAGTTTAGTTTTTCAGATACCACATTTTAAAGTTAATTAAAAGTATTTTTGTTAAACTTTCTTTTCAAAAGTGTATGAAACCAACATTTCAAACTCACTCTTTGAAGGATTTCTCTCAGACATCCTTATTTGTCACTGACCCGTGTAAACATGATAAACATTGGGAATTTAGATGATTTAAATGAAGTAGGAGAGTTAAATATTTACTTTAGTCCAAAAAGATGATATATTGAAGGAATGACTATTGAAATGTATTGTTTGTTGTCGGCTGTCCACATTGAGTCTAATTTCTTGTCTCGTATCTTTTGGATTGCTGGCTTGTTTATAACTTAACACTAATAGAATTGCCCTGGAATATTCCCAGGAGCTGGTGTTCATTAAAAATCTCATACTAAGATTCCAGGATGAGGGTGAAATGTGGAGGATTTCTTGGTCTATAGGGCAGCTCAGCTCTTTTTGTGTCCTGTTTCTCTTTCCCTGTCTTGACAGGGTTTCATTCCCAGGGGATCTTATTGTGATCTATTTGCTCGAATGTTTCCAGGCTGCTGCAGTTGTACCAGTCAGTAGTGCAGGGGAAAGGCAGTCTTCCTGATGAGCTGCTCTATGGCAGATTGGGCTATCTTTACTCCCTCATCTTCATTAACCAGCACTTTCAGCAGGAGAAGATCCCCATTCAATACATTCAACAGGTCTGTCACCATTCATTTGGCCTGAAACCTGAACAAAAGCACATGACATCATATTTTAACACAGGATGTGTGGCTAATATCAGTTATGATAAACACAACATGACCAAAATTTACCATTTGTATTACATCAATGAATGCCCCTAGTCTAACTGGGGGAAAAGAAAAAAAAAGTTTTAAATAAAATGTAATATATTTCTCAGTTTATGCAATTACTTCTGTCATCTGCTGATGTAACCAATAACATGCAAGCAGTGAAAAATATGTAAAAAATGTTTGTTGTTTATATACAATATCAAAAGTTAATATTGTAGCCTAACTTTCATAATCTAATCAAATCCGAATGGATAAAACAAAGCCTACATTTTTTTTCTTGTTTAAATGAAATGTAGTTTTCAATGTGCGGTAATAAATGTAGAAAGCAGGGCAGATGACCAATATATACTTCCGTTCAAGTTTGGTGTCAGTAATATTTTGATAGAAATAATCAAAAGTGACAAATACTTTTATAATGTTACAAAAGATTTCTATTTCGGAAGAATACTGTTCTTTTGAATTTTTTATTCATTAAAGAATCCTAAAAAAAAGTTTCCAGAAAATATTAAGCATCACAACGGTTTTCAACACTGATAGTAATCAGAAATGTTTCTTGAGCCGCAAATCAATGTGTTAGAATGATTTCTGAAGGATCATGTGACAAGGAAGACTGGAGTAATGATGCTGAAAATTCAGCTTTGATCACAGGATATAAATTAATTCATTGTATTTTACAATATTATTCTTTTCAAAATAAAATTCTTTCAAAAGCATTAAAAAGTCTTCCTATATATTTTGGAACTGACAGTTGACATTTAACTTGTGATTCGCTGACAATCTCAAAATATTGGCCAGTTAACAAGACTCAGTATTCAGTAAACAGAAAAATGCCACTTTATGGAAGTTAAAAGTCGTGAAAGAGTGTGTTGTTTTCACTTATTGAACATGCATTTATTTCAGATCTGTGATGCTGTCATGGCTTCAGGGCAGAACCAGTCTCTGAGGAAAAAGATCCAGGAACAAAGCCCTCTAATGTACGAGTGGTATCAGGAGGAGTATGTGGGTGCAGCCCATGGACTGTCAGGGATCTATTACTACCTGATGCAGGTGAGCACTAACAGTACATGCATTATTGACTGAGGAAACAGCAAATTGGTGGGGGGAAACTATAATAATGTTAAAGTCAATCAAACAAACAAATTTTCTCTCCCTATAGCCTGGATTTGTTGCCGAGGACAGGCTTTCGTATCTAGTCAAACCCAGTGTGAACTATGTGTGTCAGCTGAAGTTTCAATCAGGCAATTACCCACCATGTGTCGGTGATTCTCGGGATCTTCTGGTGCACTGGTGTCACGGCTCTCCAGGAGTTATCTACATGTTGATACAGGCTTTCAAGGTACTATTCTTCATGCCAGTTATTTTATTCTTAAATCTTAGTCAAAAGATCATTTAAAGTCATTATTGTGTTAAATGAGAAAAACATCAAATAGACTTTACAAAATTAGTGTGAGGAAAAAAATATATATTTTAATTTATTTAACAAAGAATTTATTACACAAACTTTTTATTTTCGTTTTTTATGAATAAGGAAAAATTATATAATATATATTATTATTTTATTTATTTATTTTTTTTTTTTTAAAGGGGTAGTTAAATGTTTTTTTTCTAGGCTTGATTGTGTTTTTGGGGCGCAGTTTAACATGTCTTAATGCTTCGTTTTTTTGAAAACGCTGTATTTTTCATATATTTTATATGTTATATATATATGTATATATATGTTTCCACTGTCATATGAACGGCTCGTTTGACTTCTGCTTCTATGAAGCCACTCCCTCTGAAATACGCAATGTGCTCAGATTGGTCAGCTGGCCCAGTCTATCCAGAGCCATCGTGATTCGCTGAAGCGTCCGGAAACACCACGCCCCTTACCATTTGTTACCGGTTACGTGCGCTTCGGTTATATTGTATGCTCAATTATATTGCTGTATCAAATTTAGCCCGAATCAGACCGAATCAGTATTTGTGTCAAAGTGTTTAGATGCTGTCACTGCTGTTTGTTAGCTTTCAATATACAGTTTAATCCTGATTAAAGCTTTACTGTAGCTGAATACATGACTGAGTAGTAGCATTTTTGTAAAGGTAGCGTTTAATTTACAGCATGAACAACTGTTTGTTTATGAACATAGAAGTTTTTTGGTGTTTGTTGGAGAAGTATGCACTATAATACAGCTAACTGGCTAACGAAGCAGTTGATCTTTGCATATGTCCTTGATGCAACCAAAAAATAGCAACAGAACTATACGTTTAAAAGACATGTACAAACAATAAAACGTTCTTACAGTTTGAAGCCGATAAACAGCAGCTTCTGCTTTTAAAGTGGGAACTGCTTCATCTTTCAGTAAAAGCCTTTGTGCAAATCCAGCATTGAACTCGTGTAGATTCTGGAAGCTGTCTATCACAGCGCATCCAGTGTAGAAAATATCACAGATTATAATGGGTTCTATTATCTTTGTGTACACAACTCTTCCACTTCCATTATGCTGCGCGACATGGCCTCGCCCACTTTGTTGCGTGTTTTGCAGGGTTTATGATGTCACCAACCCGGGAAGAATCTCGTTGTAGTCCAAACCGGTCGTTTTTGTAGGCATTAACCTGCCATAACTTTAAAAGACAATATCTCCATTTGCATTGAACGTTCAGCACTGTAACTTTGCAGATGTTGTTTATGCTCAAGCAGCAACATTAAACACTAACTAAAGTTAAAAAAGTCAAATCGCATTGAACCACCCCTTTAATGAAATGATACTCTTAATAAGAAACAAAAACTGCCAGTAGGTGGCGGTAAATGTCTAAATGAGTGGCTGCATGCAAAATTGCATACTTCCCTACTATATAGTAGGCGAAAAACAGTAATGTCCAAATTCTCAGTACTCATAAAAGAGTAGGCAAAAAGTGCATACGATGGGCACTTTACTATCACATGAGGCCACAGGAGAGGATTTATGAGTGGCAGTGAAGCGACGTAACTGACGCTGGTAGGTCTCATGATGATGACAACAACATGGTGAATGTAGTAAGTCCGGATTACATTTATACTATATAAAACATACTTTTTTTTTTTTAGCTGTCGTGAAGTAATTTCTTACTCATAATAAGTACCTATGCAAAGGAGTATGCGATTTTGGACGCAGCCATTGAGTCATTCATTCATTTGATTCATTCAAACGGCTGATTCATTCAGGAATATTGTAAATGGCTCTCTTTATGAATGGGCCATTGAATTATTAATTCGCTCAAATCACGAATTCATTCAGAAATGAAACGGCACATTTGCACTCATGCTATTCTGGACAAAAACAGCACTCATGTGATATTGCTTAACTCTATCTTATGATATAAGTAAATATGAGACAAACTCATACGGGGGCATTTTTGTCCTGATATCTTGAATTTTAGGGGCATATAACTGAATTCTATAGGCTCCATCACACAGTGAGTTGCTGCCTGTGTGTGTGTGTGTGTGTGTGTGTGTGTGTGTGTGTGTGTGTGTGTGTGTGTGTGTGTGTGTGTGTGTGTGTGTGTGTTTAGCCTATGTATTTTTATTTTATTTTTGAGTCCAGCAGAAACCCTAGTTTTTAACTGTTGGTATTACAGTGCCATCAAGTGTGAGTAAACCACATTACACACAAGCAGACATGCAGGAGCCTCAAGACTCGAGAAGAATCTGAAGTTATTCACAAGCATTTAAGATCATACTTTTCTGCCGAATACATTGTTTGCAAAAGTATGGAAATGTCATATTCATGTATAAGCCGTCTTCCTCCGCAGGTGTTTGGTGTGAGGCAGTATCTGGAGGACGCTCTGCAGTGTGGAGAGGTGATCTGGCAGAGGGGTTTGGTGAAGAAGGGCTACGGTCTCTGTCATGGAGCTGCTGGAAACGCTTACGGCTTCCTTGCTCTTTACAAGGCCACCCAGGATCTCAAACACCTCTACAGAGCCTGCATGGTGAGTCTGACCCCTCTTAAGCTTCGAATATACACTGATCAGGCATAACATTATGAGCACTGACAGGTGACGTGTGGTCCAATCCAACAGACGAGCTACTGTAGCTCAAACTGCTCAAGAGGTTAATGCTGGTTCTGATAGAAAGGTGTCAGAATACACAGTGAATCACAGTTTGTTGTGTATGGAGCTGCATAGCCACAGACCAGTCAGGGTGTCCATGCTGACCTGGTCTGATGAATCACGTTTTCTTTTACATCACGTGGATGGCCGGATGCGTATGCATTGCTTACCTGGGGAACACATGGCACCAGGATGCACTATGGGAAGAAGGCGAGCCGGTGGAGGCAGTGTGATGCTTTGGGCAATGTTCTGCTGGGAAACCTTGGGTCCTGCCATCCATGTGGATGTTACTTTGACACGTACCACCTACCTAAGCGTTGTTGCAGACCATGAACACCCTTTCATGGAAACGGTATTCCCTGGTGGCTGTGGTCTCTTTCAGCAGGATAATGCTCCTGACACAAAGCAAAAATGCTTCAGGAATAGTTTGAGGAGCACAACAACGAGTTTGAGGTGTTGACTTGGCCTCCAAATTCTCCAGATCTCAATCCAATCGAGCATCTGTGGGATGTGCTGAACAAACAAGTCCGATCCATGGACCTCGCAACTTACAGGACTTAAAGGATCTGCTGCTAACATCTTGGTGCAGATACCACAGCACACCTTCAGGGGTCTAGAGGAGTCCATGCCTCGACGGGTCAGGACTGTTTTGGCAGTAAAAGGGGACCAACACAAAATTAGGAAGGTGCTCATAATGTTATGCCTGACCGATGTCACATTAGAGTTTTCTTGAACTTTTTTTTTAATAGGCATTTAAAAACCCATTTATTTTGAAAGCCTTAAAGGTACAGTAGCAATAAATTGTCATCAAGTACTTGTTTATGAAAAACTAAATTACATTTTTGATTCAAGAGACCTTGACTAGCACTGTAAGTGCACTCCAGGGAAAACTACAATAATCTTTAAAGAGTAAATCAATCAAAACAATCCCTAATATTAAGCAAGGCTTTTATTCACAAGTGAAGTCTAATATTTTTCAAAGTACTTCAGTGAAATAAATTTGTCATGGAGTTAATACATAGGCATATGCTTATGCATATTCTGTGCGACAATAAATCATTGTGCTGTCAGGAGGGGACCTGTCATTGTACAGTTGTATGTACAGAGGCATGATGGGATTTGATGTCTTCTCATCTGCAGTTTGCAGACTGGTGCATGAATTATGGAAGACATGGCTGCCGGACTCCAGATACACCATTCTCATTGTTTGAAGGTAGAGTAAACATTATACATGTATATTTACATTACCGTTCAAAAGTTTGGGGTTGGTAAGATTTTTTTGTTGTTGTTCTTAAAAGAAGTCTCTTCTGATCACCAAGCCTGCATTAATTTGATAACAAATATGGTAAAAACGGCAATATAGTAAAATATTTTTACAATTAAAGATAACTTTTCTATTTTCAGATGCAATTATTTCTGTTGGAGCATTCTAATATGCTGATTTATTATCAATGTTGAACTGTTAAATATTTTTGTGGAAACCATGATATATTGTTTTTCAGGATTCTTTGATAAATTAAAAATTCAACAGCATTTATTTAAAATAAAACAATCTTATCTAACATTTATAAACTGCTTTTAATGTCACTTTTGATCAGTTTAATGCATCCTTGCTGAATAAAAGTATTTTTCTTTTTCTTTTTTCCTAATTACTGACCCTAAATTTTATATATATATATATATATATATATATATATATATATATATATATAATATTATTTTTATTTTAATTTTATTTTTTTGTCTGTTTTTTGTTCAAATTCTGAATAGTGAGTATTACATCCATTTTATTTTACACCGGTTTAACTAGTAATTTATCATCTCTTTTGTCTCATGAAGGAATGGCAGGCACAATTTATTTCCTGGTTGACTTGCTGCAACCAACTAAAGCCAAGTTCCCTGCTTTTGAGTTGTAAAGGTAGCTATACCTCTGATTTTAAACATTTGACTGTCCAGACATTTAATTATGCGAATAAAACCCTTGCTAACTTCAAAGTGCCTCATTCCAGACTGTTCCGGATCATTGAGCTTTTTCGCTTGAGCTTCCTTGAGCTGGAAGAAGGCCTCCTCTGATGGTGGAATAGTCTCACTCTGCTTGTGCGTCTGCATGCTTTGGATGCAATCTAGGCTATATAGATGAAGGTTCTTTTGGAAGCTTTTTAAATATGCTTAACCGATTGCACTTTTTCTTTTCTTTTTTTTGTGAATTTTTGATGTTATGGGTATATGTTTGTTAGTATTATTTGTATTACTAATACTCACTGAAAATTGATTATTTTGATGTGTTTGTTAGAATATATATTGATATGACGGCAAGGTAAAGTTTAACATCTCTTTAAATTTTTAAGTAAACTAATTGCACAAAAGTGACTGCTTTAAGATAACACTACAATACAGTGTCAATATGCTTTAAGTTAGCTTAAAGGAATAGTTCACCCCAAAAATGAAAATGATCCCATGACTTACTCACCTTCAAGCCATCCTAGGTGTATATGATTTTGTTCTTTCAGACGAACACAATCGGAGTTACATTAAATAATATCCCAGCTCTTCCAAGCTTTATAATGGTAGTGAATGGGTGGTGAGACTTTTGAAGCCCAAAAAAGTGCATCCATCCATCATAAAAGTAATCCATACGACTCCAGGGAGTTAATAGCAAAGCAAAGCGATTGGTTTTTGTTAGAAAAATATCCATATTTGATACTTTATAAACGTAAATGTGTCAGGTCAGAGGTCACCCTTCCACCGGAACTCAACTCTCGTGAACGTGTACAGCTCTTGCGGAAGCCAGTGATTATAGTTTATAAAGTTTCAAATATGGATATTTTTCTTACAAAAACCCATCGCTTGGCTTCAAGAAGGCCTTCATTAACCCCCTGGAGTTGTATGGATTACATTTATGATGGATGGATGAACTTTTTTTGGGCTTTAAAATCTTGTGCCCCATTCACTGTCATTATAAAGCTTGGAAGAGCCATAACTCCAATTGTGTTAGTCTGAAGGAAGAAAGTCATATACACCTTGAGGGTGAATAGGTGAACTATTCTTTTAATGCTTTGCTTTCTGTATTAGTAATGTCTTTTTTTTATTTCTTGATAATACTAGTAGTGATATCAGAGGATGTGCTGCAAAAATTACTTTTTTTTTAAATGGTGAAACAATCTGTTAATATTTTCATCTGCACAGCAATAAAAATAAGGAAAAGAGTATGGTGTTTATCTCTGTCTTTTAACATTCTCACATCACATTAAAGGTGCAGTATGCGATTTCTGAGTAACTGTTGAAAGTGGATCGGACTGAGTGACACAAGACACTTGTAGCCAGTCAGCAGCAGGGGGCGTGTCCACTCATGATGGGGGAGGAGAGAGAGAGTCGGTAGGCAGCAGAGGGCGTGTCCACTCATGATGGGGGAGGGGAGTGAGTCGGTCAACAGTAGGGGGCGTGTCCACTCATGATAGGGGTGGAGAGTGAGTCAGTAGGCAGCAGGGGGCGTGTCCACTCATGATGGGGGAGGAGAGTGAGTCAGTAGGCAGCAGGGGGCGTGTCCACTCATGATAGGGGCGGAGAGTGAGTCAGTAGGCAGCAGGGGGCGTGTCCACTCATGATGGGGGAGGAGAGAGAGTGAGTCAGTCAACAGTAGGGGGTGTGTCCACTCATGATAGGGGTGGAGAGAGAGTGAGTCAGTCAACAGTAGGGGGCGTGTCCACTCATGATAGGGGAGGAGAGAGAGTGAGTCAGTCAACAGTAGGGGGCGTGTCCACTCATGATAGGGGCGGAGAGAGAGTGAGTCAGTAGGCAGCAGGGGGCGTGTCCACTCATGATGGGGGAGGAGAGAGAGTGAGTCAGTAGGCAGCAGAGGGTGTGTCCACTCATGATGGGGGAGGAGAGAGAGTGAGTCAGTAGGCAGCAGGGGGCGTGTCCACTCATGATGGGGGAGGAGAGAGAGTGAGTCAGTAGGCAGCAGAGGGTGTGTCCACTCATGATAGGGGAGGAGAGAGAGTGAGTCAGTCAACAGTAGGGGGCGTGTCCACTCATGATAGGGGCGGAGAGAGAGTGAGTCAGTAGGCAGCAGGGGGCGTGTCCACTCATGATGGGGGAGGAGAGAGAGTGAGTCAGTCAACAGTAGGGGGTGTGTCCACTCATGATAGGGGAGGAGAGAGAGTGAGTCAGTCAACAGTAGGGGGCGTGTCCACTCATGATAGGGGCGGAGAGAGAGTGAGTCAGTAGGCAGCAGGGGGCGTGTCCACTCATGATGGGGGAGGAGAGAGAGTGAGTCAGTAGGCAGCAGAGGGTGTGTCCACTCATGATGGGGGAGGAGAGAGAGTGAGTCAGTAGGCAGCAGGGGGCGTGTCCACTCATGATGGGGGAGGAGAGAGAGTGAGTCAGTAGGCAGCAGAGGGTGTGTCCACTCATGATAGGGGAGGAGAGAGAGTGAGTCAGTCAACAGTAGGGGGCGTGTCCACTCATGATAGGGGCGGAGAGAGAGTGAGTCAGTAGGCAGCAGGGGGCGTGTCCACTCATGATGGGGGAGGAGAGAGAGTGAGTCAGTCAACAGTAGGGGGCGTGTCCACTCATGATGGGGGAGGAGAGAGAGTGAGTCAGTCAACAGTAGGGGGCGTGTCCACTCATGATAGGGGCGGAGAGAGAGTGAGTCAGTAGGCAGCAGGGGGCGTGTCACTCATGATGGGGGAGGAGAGTGAGTGAGTCAGTCAACAGTAGGGGGCGTGTCCACTCATGATAGGGGTGGAGAGAGAGTGAGTCAGTAGGCAGCAGGGGGTGTGTCCACTCATGATAGGGGCGGAGAGAGAGTGAGTCAGTAGGCAGCAGAGGGTGTGTCCACTCATGATGGGGGAGGAGAGTGAGTGAGTCAGTCAACAGTAGGGGGCGTGTCCACTCATGATAGGGGCGGAGAGAGAGTGAGTCAGTAGGCAGCAGGGGGCGTGTCCACTCATGATAGGGGCGGAGAGAGTGAGTCAGTAGGCAGCAGAGGGCGTGTCCACTCATGATGGGAGAGGAGAGAGAGTCAGTAGGCAGCAGGGGGCGTGTCCACTCATGATGGGGGAGGAGAGTGAGTGAGTCAGTCAACAGTAGGGGGCGTGTCCACTCATGATAGGGGCGGAGAGAGAGTGAGTCAGTAGGCAGCAGGGGGCGTGTCCACTCATGATAGGGGCGGAGAGAGAGTGAGTCAGTAGGCAGCAGAGGGTGTGTCCACTCATGATGGGGGAGGAGAGTGAGTGAGTCAGTCAACAGTAGGGGGCGTGTCCACTCATGATGGGGGAGGAGAGTGAGTGAGTCAGTCAACAGTAGGGGGCGTGTCCACTCATGATAGGGGCGGAGAGAGAGTGAGTCAGTAGGCAGCAGGGGGCGTGTCCACTCATGATAGGGGCGGAGAGAGAGTGAGTCAGTAGGCAGCAGAGGGTGTGTCCACTCATAAGAGAGTGAACGAGGGAGATTTGAAGAAAGACTGTAGAAAGAGAGATGGCTGAGAGACATTAAAAAAGAGGAATATCACTGGAAAAAGAAGGGTTATGATCAGGCTAGAGCTTTAGGATCTGTTGATATTAGAAACAGAGAGACAGCACAAGAGAGACCAAAGCGGGAAGGCCTGAAAACAGACGGCGAGGTTGTGTTGTTTCTCCATACACAATTAACTTTGGTTTTGCTGTTTCACAGAACCAAGATATGCTGTAGTTGTAATGTTAGCTAGAGTAACAGGACAGTTTTGAGTGTCATTGAAGCATTATTTTGCTATGATAAATAGACATCCACTCTTGTATTGTGTGTTCGTGCATTTTGGGGGTGGAGCAATGAAGGGAGGATTGTGTTTGTTTTGGGTTGATTTCAAACATCAACAGGGTTCAGAAATCACTTTTAACAATGTCAAGGCTTCTAGAAGTGACTAGCACAACCATTTGTCTCCACTAGATGGCGCTATACAATGCTTCTATTTAATATGATTTAGTACATATCTTTAAAAGTCAGTGATTTGTTTTTTTTCCCCCAATAGCTGTACTTTCTTTATGCATGTGATGTCTTATTTTATTTTAAACCAGTCAATGAAAGGAAGCTACATCCTTGTCGTAATCATCAACATGACTTTTTTTGTGCATTTGCAAATTGTTGAACTTTCTATAAATCAAAGAATCCTCCACAAAAATAAGCAACACAACTGTTTTCTACATTGATAATAGTCATAAATGTTTCTTGAGCAGCAAATCAGCATATTAGAATGATTTCTGAAGGATCATGTGACACTGAAGACTGGAGTAATGACAAATTCAGCTTTGATCACAGGAATAAATTGCATTTTATAATATATTATAAAGTTGTTTTTTTTTAAGAATATTCCTGTTTTTATTGAAGCCTATTTTTGATAAATGCAGGTTAAGTCCCCTTTACTTTTATTCATTTTAACAGCTTCACAAAGGAAGAGAGTCTAGGAGGAAATAAATTATTTGCAAATGGTGTAATTACAAATGGCGCATCCCATCAACATCCCAGCAGCGTGATGCAGACTTGCCTTGTTTGTTTGAATTGATCAAAGGGTTGCTTTACTTTTTTTATGCAAGTGTTGAAAGTCTAAATCCTAAAAAAAAACATCTTAAAGTTTTGTTTTAAACCATACTTTCTTGTTTGTTGGACCTTCATATCCATTTTCATGCTTTAGAACATAATCACCAAAAGGTGAAAATTTAATTTTAATGTACATTTTGAAATCCAGTTTTCGCTAAAACTGCTGAAAATATATAATTTGTAATCAAAATGTAAAACAGAAGCATTTTCACCAGCACTCAGTCTTTTGGAGTCCACTATATACATAGTCGAGGTGTCATTTACTCTCACTTGAAACCCTCCTGCAAATCCAAATAAGGCTCATACTTTCTCAAGGGCTGATGGACAATGCTTGGCCCATAGGACAGCTTTTTTTAAACGTTGGACTCCTCAGTGTTCCTCCCAGCTGATCCGAGGTCAGTCTCGCTCTATGTGGAGTGCAATTGCACCGGCAATCCGAGACATCTGAGGAACTGAACCCGTGTCAGAACAGGGCAGCGTAACCTGAGCAGCCGCTTTACGATCTGGGGTTTAGTTGGACATGGGGGTGTAAGAGTCTAAGACGTGTATCAACCACCCTTGAGGTGCTACCGTCCCTCTCAGAGAAACTCAACACCCCCTGAAAGAATGGCTAAATATAGAGCTCATCTGCGCAGGGGCGCGGTCTGCGGATCCATGACTTCTGCAGCATTCAGAGAGAAGAGTCCATGTCTCGAGGCGGGAATGGAATGTCTCTGCAGTGGCTGCACTGGTAGTTTGTTGTAACACATCTAATTGACTGAAGGACCGCATGAAACAACTGAGATCAAAGAATATTTAGCGAAGCCCTGCTGTGCCACTGCAGACCCCCTGTTGAAGACCCCAGGATTAGAGACAAGTTATATATCTCTCTTAGGCCTGGTTTCACAGGGCTTAGATGAAAGGGATAGTGGAAAAAAAAGGAAAATTCTGTCATTAATTACCCTCATGTCGTTCCAAACCCGTAAGACCTTCATTCATCTTTGGTACACAAAGATCTTTTTGATGAAATCTGAGAGCTTTCTGACATGATGCATAACACATGAGAATGAACCTCATTGGTTCTCTCACGAGTCGAGTAAACATGCTTGCACTTCAGGTTTACAATAACTGATGTGTGCATTGATGAATTTTATATGTGTAAATTAAATCTGTTCATCATATGAAGTGATTGAGTCTATTCAGAAAATTTGGACTAAACCAATTCATGGATTAGTTTTACGATCTCTTTATGAACTTTGTAAAGTGTCAAAGTGGTAGTTGCGTAGCTGTCAATGGAGGGACAGAAATCTCTCAGATTTCAATAAAAATATCTTCATTTGTGTTCCCAAGATGAATGAAAGTTTTATGGGTGTGGAATGACATGAGGGTGAGTAAATGATGACAGAATTTTCATTTTTGGGTGAATTAACCCTTTAAAGCAGGGGTGTCCAACACTGCTCCTGGAGAGCTGCCATCCTGCAGATTTCAGCTCCAAGGACACTCTTGCTTCAAAGGGTTAAAAACAAAATAACGACTTTATTCAACAATATCTAGTGATGGGCGATTTCAAAACACTGCTTCATGAAGCTTCGAAGCTTTATGAATCTTTTGTTTCGAATCAGTGGTTCGGAGTGTGTATCAAAGTGTCAAAGTCTTGTGATTTCAGTAAACGAGGCTTCGTTATGTTATAAGCGTTTCAAAATGTTTTGAAATTTCAATGGTTCACGTGACTTTGGCAGTTTAATACATGCTCCGAACCACTGAATCAAAACAAAAGATTCGTAAAGCTTTGAAGCTTCATGAAGCAGTGTTTTGAAATCGCCCATCGCTAGATATTGTTGAATAAAGTTGTTATTTTGTTTTGTTTTTTGGTGCACAAAAAGTATTCTCATTGCTTCATAACATTAAGGTTGAACCACTGTAGTCACATGAACTGTTTTAAATGTCTTTAGTAGCTTTCTGGGCGTCTGAAAGTGTTAATTATCTTGCTGGCGATGGAGGCCTCACTGAGCCATTGGATTTTATCAAAAATATCTTCATTTGTGTTCCGAAGATGAACGAAGGTCTTACGGATGTGGAACGTCATGAGGGTGAGTAATTAATGACAGAATTTTCATTTTTGGGTGAACTAACCCTTTAAGCCATGATTAGGTTTTAGTTCAATCAGGACATTTAAGTAGCTTTTATAAATGTAGAGTAGAAAAAACATTACTGATGAGCATCTTGAGACAAAACAATGGCACTGACATATTTTAAGTTTCGTCAGTGCAAGTTGCTTTCAGTTTAAACAGCTCAAACATGCATTTTAGTCCAGGAATAGCTTAAGCCTTGTCTAAAAAACAGGGGTTAAACTTTTATTTTCAGTGTAGTATTTCCAAAAAGGGCAAATTGGGGCCTGGAGACACATACTGATAAATTACCTTTGGAAAAACAAAGACATCAATTTGCAATTAAATAAATAAAATAAAATAACAGGAAGTGCAGGAGTTTATCTGATTTGCTTGATTATTTAAGAATTATTACATTAGAATTTGTATATGATTTTTGGTTTGCAAACAAAACAAAACAAAAAATAATATTCTTTTAATTAAAGCTGCTGTCAAGCTCCAAAGCAGTTTTGGGTAAGTTACTCTGAAAAAAGTAATTAATTACTAGCTACTAATTAGATCTTCAGCAATGTAATTAGATTAATGTACAAATTACTCTCTTTTAAAAAATAATGCATTACTTATTCATTACTTTTCAAAGGATACTTTTCACAAGGATAGGCATGAAACTGCTCTTTTAATGCTTTTAAATAAATAATATAAAATTGCATAAATTATTCTTGATCTGACCAAATATTTAAAAATATTTAAAACATACATTTTAACAGTAGACGTTAAATTTTGATGTTAAATCCATTATTGTTTTACATAGAATTGTTCTACACAGTGTTAAATTCAACATCAGAAAATGACATAGAAATTAAGAGTAATCCCTTGCTTTACTTTTTCAAGGGAAAAGTAATTAAATTACAGTAATTAGTTACATAGCATTACACCTAACATTGCTCCAAAGAGAAGGAAAACTATCGCAGATAGTTAAATAAGAGAGCAACATAATTCTTGGTCTGCTAAATGTATGACCATTTGTTTTAAATGTTTCACAATGACATTTTAATAGTAAACAACACATTTGACATGCGGGATTTAACTTGTAGTCTGCGGACACAAGCCACATTTTCACTGCATAGGTGACATAATATTAAAGCAATGGCATCTGCAGACAAATGATGCACAAGTCTTTAACTCAGAACTAATATTTGCAATGACTTTTAATCAACTGCTGTCAAGGTAGTTTAGTGGATGAAGTCAGTGCTCAAGTTCACACAGCCATAATTCATGGTCACTAATGATTGACAACTACAAAACTATATAGCATATAGTGTGTAGGGCGCTTGAATGTTGGTTTCACTTTCAAGTATTGTAGCTCTCAAACTACACATTATGTCACATAATCTATCAAAGAACTACTCCCATGATTCATAATCACATTAAATAATTCATTTATTTTCTACTACAAGAAAAAGTTCAATTACTGTTTTCAACATGAATGCATTCTTAGATTTCGAGAGAGAAATGTGGCCAAAGTGCAAGTTCATTCATGCGGCGGTAGCAGTCTTTGAGGAGTGTTTTTCCTGGCTTGCCATATAACCATAAGTGGCCGAGAGCACCATATCCAAGTTATAAATATCAACACTGTAATCAAAAGCCTTCCCGAGTTTCCTTCAGTGTGTGCACGGAGCCCATAACAGGTGACATCGGGATCATCCCTGGCTAGGGATTAAAAAAACATGCAGAAATCATGTAAATAAAGGCATAATGGATAAAAAAATTCAAAATGCTGACCAAAGCCAAGGGGTCTTACAAGCAGCCTGGAACATAATCTAAAAATACCAGCACTCACTGGAGAAAGCAGCAGCTTTCCTTCCAGCTTGACCTAAGAAAGTTAAAGAAGTTCCACGGCGTCACAAGCTCCGCCCCGTGACATCATTAGCATAGCATAAATAAGAAGGCGCTGGTCCATGGCTCAGGACCACTCTCCTGGGACTCCGGCTTCTTGACTTCTGCCCCTCCGCTCCTGCATCCCCAAAACTACATCATGGTGTGTACTTGGATTACGCTTGCTATTTTATCGTACCTTTTTCATGTTCGTCTGGCTCAAAAACTGGCAATAAGCCCACTGAAATGAAGTAGGACACCTTTTTCTTCGATTTTCAAATTGACTTTGGTTGGGCAAGATGCTACGGTATCATATAAAGAACCCCAATCTGTTAGAGAGAAAATCATGCAGCTGATTTATTCCCTATGCTGGATATATGTGTGCACTTTTGAAGCAGTTATTTTGCTGATGTCCAAAGAGGGCAAATGTTTTTTAAAATAATTCCTTATTTCAGACTTTAGTGTGTATTTTGAGATGTCGGCAGGTTTGCCAAAGGGACTGATGCATTGTTGTCTTTCTGGCAGGCTGGAGAATTCTCTGCTGACCAGATTGAGGGTGAGTCTTCACACACTGGAGTTTATCATGATGGAGAAAATTGGCTTTATGACTATAGTTGACCAACAAAATACCCCTCTCTCTTCTCTTTGTTATAAATGTAATGGGGATGTTAGAAATGTATAATGTCATGAATTCAGGATGAAAGACAATTCTTCCTGATTAGAGTGAATAATTACTTTGGGAAGCTCTTAAATATATAAGGAATTTTTGAATAATATTCAATAATAATAATAATTTATTCAAATTCATTTATATTGCATTTTAAAAAGCAGACCGCATGGCAATCCTTTACCATTTCTACAGTATGTAATGTACACTCTAAAAGATGCTGGGTTAAAAACAACCCAAGTTGGGTTGAAAATGGACAAACCCAGCAATTGGGTTGTTTTGACCCAGCGGTTGGGTTAATGCTGCCTTCACGTGCTCTTGGAATTATCGTAAATACGAGTTTTCTTTGTAAATATTGCACATGAACGCCCTCCCATTTAGAAACTTAAATGCCATGAGCTTCAGAAGTGGGAATTATCAAATTTCCGATAGCACGTGAAGGCAGCATAAATGTTTGCCCAACCTGCTGGGTAGATTTATTTAACTCAACTATTGTTTACAAATGACTGTCTCTCTTGCTTAAAATGAACCCAAAGTATGTTGGAAATTGACATTTATTCATATGTTTAATGAATAATAATGAAAATTGCTTATAAATAAATGTTCACCTTTTGATTATTATTGTCGCCTCTAATAATTATGTGTCTGATTTTTAATTTCCAACCTATTTTGGATTCATTTTAAGCCAGACATATAGTCATTTTTAAACAATAGCTGAGTTAAATAAAACTGCCCAGCACGTTGGGCAAACATTTAACCCAACCGTTTTCTATTTTCAACCCAACTTGGGTTGTTTTTAACCCAGCATTTTTTTATTGTAAATTAATCAATTAATCTTAAATCAAAATATTGGAGAAATCTGTATTCTGATCTCCCAGCTATAAAGTAATTGTTACCTTAAAAGGCCATTTTTGTTTAATCTGATTTAACCCATAAAAATTAGTTTTGCTGGTATAATTAATGTATTTAGGGTGATTCAGTGATGTTAAATATATTATTTGGCCCTCGCCAAACCTATGCCATCAAAACCTGCTTAATTTAAGCAAAAATCAGGTTGACTGAAAAATTGAGTAATCAGTGTGTTGAGTGGGAATTATTTGCCATACCCCGTTGCAAAGTAGTCAGAAGCATACATTCAATTCCCTACGGAAAGAATTCATAGGTACCAAACCATCTCAAGCAGTTCACAGCCTGGTGTTACTCATTTAGGTGCAGAAAGTATGCAGTTGGTTGTGGGTGTAGGTTACGTTGCTGTCAGCATTCTTGCATTTGACTCGGGACGGTCGAAGAGAGCCGCATCCATTTATGGCAAGGGCTACTTTCTCCGAGGGTATCGCCTGTCACGTCACGCATCAAGTGCCACCTTCATCCAACGGCGAGGCACAGCTGCTAGAGCAACACAAGTCGTAGGATGCTATTTTTCTGTCAGCGGATCAATTTCAACTTAGTCTCCCACACGGCCCATGGAAATGCAGTTGCTAAGCTCTTTTTAATTTTGCTTCCTTCCTCCTCTGCTGCATGTACAGTTGGCAAAGGAGGGTTGTGGGAGAGGAGGCAATGTCAGGACGTGAAGTTTCCTTGACCTTGCCTGCTTTTAAAGCAATAATGTCCCTAAAATGATAGATAGATGACTTAAAAATGTCTGTACTTCCAGATAACTTTAAAAGTCACTTGTGTTCTTCTGTTACAGACTTCAAAGAGGCTTTCGGTCTCTTTGACAGAGTTGGTGACAGCAAGGTTGCCTTCAACCAGGTTGCCGACATTATGCGCGCCCTGGGTCAGAACCCCACCAACAAGGATGTGAAGAAAATCCTGGGTGACCCATCTGCTGACGGTAAGATATTCACTTTATAATACTAGCTCAAAAACTAATGGACACCATTTTAAATGCTTTACAACCCTCACTGATTTGTGATGCATGTGCGCACACAGATATGGCCAACAAAAGACTTGACTTTGAGGCTTTCCTGCCAATGCTGAAGACTGTTGACGCCATCCAGAAGGGTACCTACGATGACTACGTTGAGGGTCTGCGCGTCTTCGACAAAGAGGGCAACGGCACAGTGATGGGCGCTGAGCTGCGTATTGTGCTGTCAACACTGGGTGAGTGAAACTCAAATGATTATGTACTTAACACCATGCATGTAAAAGAAAATTACATCATATAGCCTACCAAAGACTTGTACGGTGCACTCGTATTGTTTTGAATGGGAGAAAGTGCAATATGGCGGAATAAGTCCCGCCTTCTAAATAAGAGCCAATCGCCGACTGGTAAAATCATCGCGTCACTGCAGCGGCCGCTAGAAGCTCCGGTTCCTATAGAAACAGTCAGACGCACTTATGACTGTGTATGCGCATTAGTTTGAACCAGCTTCACAAATTCCGTTTTTTGTCATGATTCGAGCATGATTCATTCATGATTTCAAATATGAAATTTAACCGAAAGCTTGGCGAACAGCTTTGGAGAATTTGATGTTTGCCCATTCAAAGAGATAAGAGCTGCGCTTGAATGCCTGAGAGGCGTTTCAAAGATGGCTGCCGAGTGAAATGACTTGTCTTAAAGGGACTTTTCATATATTCTGCATAGAAAAAAGTTACTTCAGGGGGTAATACCATGGTATTTTGACACACACACACTAGTTTTCAGTCAGTAAGACTTTTAAATCTTTTCTATTCTTACCAAAGCTGCATTTATTTGATCGAAAATGCAGAAAAAAATGTGAAATATTGTTATAAATCAAAATAATTGTTCTATTTTAATATATTTTAAGATGTAACTTATTCTTAGCCATTACTCCAGTCCTTCAGAAATCAAGAAACATTTCTTATTATTATCAGTATTGAAAACAGTTCCTTAATATTTTTTGTGGAAATTGTGATGCATTTTTTGTGATTCTTTGCAGAAAGATCAAAAGAACAGCATTTATTTGAAATAGAAATTTTTGTAACATTATAAATGTCTTTACTATCACTTTGCATCAATTTAATGTGGCCTTGCTAAATAAAAGTATGGTTATGGTTATGTAATTATGCATAATTTATAGTTATTACTATAGTAACTGTATGTAACATATGTAACAATGATACTGAAAGAAAAGTTTTACCAAAAGCATTAATAAAATTCCTACTGATCCCAACATGAGAATATATCATGATACTAAAGTTCATGTGCCATGGTATTTAAATGTCCGAGGTACTTCCCAAAATAGCATGGTACTACCAATTTTCAATTGATTAACAAATGAATATGGCTATGAATAACATTGATTTGATTAAGTGATAATCCCATGGTACTTTTTTATAAAAGGTTAGTCTTAACCAATACCTTTCATGGCACCAACAGGTGAGAAGATGACCGAGCCCGAGATTGACTCTCTCATGACAGGACAGGAGGACGAGAACGGCAGTGTCCACTATGAGGGTACGTATTTTGAAAAAACCCCTTCTGATTTAACCCTTGTGACCCTGCGTAACAGTGACTGTACTGACAGTCTTTTCGGCACTAATTGGAATGATATAACAAGCTCACCTGTCACTATATCATTACGACCATTATTTTTAGAAGCCACCTCAGGCCTTGTATGGCGAGAATCGTTCCTTAAGCATGTCTGCTTCTCCTCTTACAGCTTTCGTCAAGCACATCATGTCCGTGTAAGAGGCCGTCCGTTGAGGGAGTGGTGAAGAAGGCTGAACTATATCTGCAGACCCCATGGTGTCAGGACATCCATTCTGTTTTGAAGACCAATCAATAAAAAGGACTATGGGATGTCACTTCTAAACCATTCTGTTATTTTTTTTCCTTTATTTGTTTTCTCCCCTCTCGCCCACCTTTTTGGAAGTTACATCGTCATGCAGTTGACCCTCCTTGCCTTCTTGTTCCGCCCGGGGCGGCCGTCCACAGTGGGATGGAGACCGGGGAAGAAGGAAAAGGCCACTCATGAAGTGAGGGTTGCTTTCCTCTTTCTCCACCCATCCAGGGTTACAACAGCACCGCCAGCTGTGTGTTAAAGGCACATGACACTGCTGTGGTCAGGCTGCCAATATTCCCCCATCCCAATTTTCACACAGTCATTTCACAATAAACCTTTTTTCCAAAAGTACACAGAGTTCTTCCTTTGTATGCTAACCGATTTGGTCATAATGTGAAACACAAATGTCGGTTAAAATTCTTGATAACACCGTAGCTGCGTCCGAAATCGAATACTTCTCTACTATATAGTATGCGAAAAACAGTATGCAAAGATAGTAGCATGTCCGAATTCATAGTATTCGAAAAACGGTAAACGTACTCGATGACTACTTCCGGTGAGATTCTGAAGTGCGCATACTATGGACACTATCCCATGAGGCTATGGGAGAGGACTTGTGAATGAAGTTGAAGGGATGTAACTGACCCTGGTAGATCATGTGACAGTAACAACATGGTGGATGTAGTACATCCGAATTCATTCATACTACACGCATTCCTACTATATAGAAATGTACTTTTTCAATGGTCGAAGTAAATTTAAATTCAAATGTACCTACTCAACAGTATGCAATTTCGGACGCAGCTCGTGTCCCTAACAAGATTCCGGTAAATACGAGGTTGCGTCAACGCAACGAAATGGATAAGTAGGCTATAATCAAATTCATTAATATTAGACAATTTTGACATCATTAAAAATACTTTAATGTTACTGAAACAATTTTTGTCATAGGATACACTTGTCTGTTCACAATGAGTTGACAGTTTGAACGTTCCGTTTCCTTTCATTTGTTTTTAAGATCTGAGGTGAATTATCCATTGTTGCTTTCAGTGTATGGCTATAAAAGACACATAAAATTATATTCAAACTCACATGAGGCGCTTTTAACATTAAATAAAGCACATAAACAGCACATGATATTATCATTATACTTTGTGTTGTTGTTTCAGCCGCAATGTTGCAAAAAAAAAAAAAAAAAGATTCTAAAATAGAATCGTCGCGTTTCGCGTTCGCGGCTAGTTTGTACAAAAACTGTGATTAACGCGGAGAAGATGCCTTTTATCGTCGCGTCTTGTTAGGAGGTAGAGACCCCTATAGACCTTATGTAGCACCGCCCCTTTTCAGCGTTGCGCTCGTTGTCTTTTGACTTCCAGTTTGTATTTCCACAGTAATCTTACATATTTATAAATGAACTGCTTGTTTTAAAGTCTTCCCGGTCTACTGACATTTGTTAAGACATCTGCTTTAAACATTACAATGCTTATGATAACTTCCATTAACTCTACAACAAGTAAATCCACTTAATCAGCTAATTATTCTTTGACAGCATGCCATAGAAATGTAAGTTCAAAGACAATTGTATAAAGATGGCGGCGCGCTTGTTTCTCGTGGCGCATAAGGTCTATAGCCTATGGGTGATGTAAGTTCAAATTTGGCTTGCATCGTTGCAAATCAGTTGCAAAATAAACATAAAAATGCTGAGTAGCTTATTAGTTTATGTTGGAGGTGAAAATTATCCATGCTGGATGTAGTATTTCTGAAACTGCATTCTAACAAATGCTGGGTTGTTTCAACCCATGTTTGGGTCAAATATGGACAGACCCAACTGTTGGTTTAAATATTTAAATTAGGCTACATTTTTAACCTTGGGGTTTGCCCATATTTGACTCAAACATGGGTTGAAACAACCCAGCATTTTTTAGAGTGTGTATAAATTGTGTAAGACCAATGCATGATGCAAGTAACGCAAGTAACGTAATCAGATTACTTTTTTAGACCAGAATAAGTAACTAAATAACTAAATGTATTACTTTTTTCAGGGAGTAACACAATATAGAAACACATTACCTTTAAAAGTAATTTTCCCCAACACTGTGTGAGGAAAATTATAGCAACACATCGAGGAATAAAGCTGGACATTAATATAGAGAATATGAGTCTCGGTATTCATATGCAACAAGGTCCCATCCTAACGCCAAAACATAATGTTTTTAATGCCGGTTTTCATATGAAATATATACATGGCTCCCAGAGAAAACACAATATTTTAAGTGACATCATCATCTGCTGTATCTAAGAAAAAATATTTACACTTTACAATATAATTTGTACGTTAGTTAATATGAAATAACAATGAAAAAAACTTCTAAAACATATTAGTTCTTTGTTATTTAACGGACTTGAGCTAACATAAATTAACAATATAGGTCTATTTTACTTTGTTTTAGGGAGTAACACAATATAGAAACACATTACTTTTAAAAGTAACTTTCCCCAACACTGTGTAAGGAAAATTATAGCAACACATCGACGAATAAAGCTGGACATTAATATAGAGAATTTGAGTCTCGGTATTCATATGCAACAAGGTCCCATCCTAACGCCAAAACATAATGTTTTTAATGTCGGTTTTCATATGAAATATATACATATATACAAACAATATATTTTAAGTGACTTTATCATCTGCTGTATCTAAGAAAAAATATTTTTACAATAAGGTTCCATTTGTACATTAGTTAATATGAAATAACAATGAAAAAAACTAAAACATCTTAGTTCATGTTAATTTCAACATTTATTAATACATTATTAAAATCAAAACCTGTATCTGTTAATGTTATTTAATGGACCTGAGCTAACAAATGAACAACAATATAGGTTTATTTTACTTTGTTTTAGTAGTGTTTACAGTGCCGTGGTTATCCATACTTAATAGAAAATTTCAAAAAGATTAAAAATAAAAAAGCAGGAGTCAGACAGACAAATATATTTCATAGAGTCATTAAAAAAATAGACAAAAGCATCATGATTTTGGATATGATACCATGGTAACATGAGTCGTTTGCTCACTCTACGCTAGATGGCGCTGTTTACAAGTGGAAGATCAGGAGCGACAACAGAGGGGTTCTTTTCTTTTTGCGACTGCAGCGGTATTTTGTCCTCTCCGGTTGCCGTACGTGCTTAAAGCAGATTCATACGATGGCGAGTGTGAAGTGCAGCAGCGAAGGCCCTTCTAAAGAAGGAGGTGAAACTGTCAAAACTGTTTTTATTTTGGAATTAGTTTACACTTGAAAGTCTTCGAGAGTAATTGTAGTACCTATATTTTTGAATGTAGGTATAAAATAAAGTCATAGCCATAGATTTGGACTTTCTTGTTAACTAAATTTAGCAAGCTAGCTAAGTTAGCTGGTAACGATCTGCTTTCTTTTCCATGCTGTGTTTTCAGATGCGTAATATCTAATATTAGTGTTAAATATATCTTAACAACAGTAAATGCGTAACAGTGTTGAATATTATATGTCCAGTGAACCTTTGATCCATACACTAACACAAGCTCAAAAAAGTACCATGGTGTTTTGGATTTGTACCACAAAATAGTCATTCGTGGAAGTGCATATGAGTACCACGTGAATACTATGGTACATGAATTTAAGTAAATGTACTTACCATCTTATACTGTCATTGTGGCATTCTTGGAAATGTTTTGACGTACATAATATGCTGATTATATGGTTTACCATAGAATAACATGTAGGCGATATGGTAATAATTCCTGTGGTAAATATCAAAGTACTATGGTATTATTGTCTGATGATACCATATCTGTACCATGGTTCTGTCATATATCTGACTCACATTTTTTAACACTCAAAACTTCCAGTGCTTTGCTGAAAGCAGCCAGTAATTAAATCCAATTAGCGCTAATCAAATGCATCAGACTAATCAATTAGATTTTAGGCTCAACAGCGTCTCTCTGAGCAGGTCCTCCTGGCATCCCTCATCTTTCAGGTAACTGTAGCTCACCTTTGGTCTCCAAGGCAACAGTCGCTCACCTTGGTAAGTTGTCTCGCCTCCAGCAGGACCAGAAGAGAAGGGAAGCAGTGTGAAAACTAAGACTGTCTCTTCCAGCACGGCATCAGGGGACAGTCTGCGAAAGCGGCCTGCTCATGAGATCGACCCAGAAGATGAGGCTAAAAGCAAGTCAGCGCCCCCTAAAATGTTTAAATCGGGGTTTAGCATGACTGCGAAGAAGCCTGCGTCCATCTCCATCAAGCTTGGAGCAAGTGTATGTATAAGGAGTTCTGTGTACATCCATGTAGAAATTACTTCTTGAGTTTTTTTTAATTTTGAACATTTAAAAATGGTGTTTTATTCCTCCTGTTTTAGAAACCTAAGGAACCCACACCTGCCTTACCTGCCAAGAAAGCTGGACTTGCATCTGTTTTTAATGAGGATGATGATGTATGTGTCATTCTCTAATTTATTATTTTAATATTAGTGCTGTATGTGTGAAGTCATGTAATAAGTGATGATGTGCTGTGCTCATTAAGCTTGTTTATTACATATTTACCAAATTGACAATGTATTAAAGGTTAATATTATACAGTGTATACATAATTATTAGGCAAGTTGATATTCTGATCTTTTTTTTTTTTTTTTTTTTTTTTCAGAGCAACTTTTACCAATTCCAAACCACATCAATCTTAATAACTATTATTAATTCTGTTAAACTACTATTAAATTTGGTCATGCATTAATTTTGCATTTAATTATTTTTGACTTTTCAGTGTGAATTAAATCTTTTTTTGGCCCACTTACCTGTAAAAGAAAACCTGTTTAATAATTATGCACATCTAATTGTAAGGCGCTTTTCACTGTCAGCCCTTGTTAACAATTATATATCACTTATATATGATTATATATATATATATATATATATATATATATATATATATATATATATATATATATATGTTAAGATTGATGTGGTTTGGAATTGGTCAAATGCGTTTGGAAAAAAATATGTTCAGAATATCTACTTGCATAATTTTGCATGCACTGCATATTAAAAAAACAGTTTCCTAACCATTTCTATTTTATGTTTCAGAGCGAGCCTGAAGAAATGCCACCTGAGGCAAAGATGAGGATGAAGAACATTGGCAGGTTGGATTTAATTTGAATTCAATTCAACTTTTATTTGTAAGTTACAGTACTATACAGCGTTGCTGACAACCTCCTCACAAGCTTTTTTGATTTTCAGAGAAACGCCCACATCAGCTGGACCCAATTCCTTCAACAAAGGAAAGCAGGGATTCTCAGATCATCAGAAACTTTGGGAGAGGAAGCTCAAATCCCAGACAGATCAGTAGCATCTGGCTTCTTTCAATAGCTTGCTTTTGGGCACTGAAATATTTGTCCTATTGTCTCTTTGTTTGATAAACATTGTACAAATGTATATATGTAATGAATGTTTATGCTATCAAGCATCTTTTTATCGTAGCTATTTTGTTTTTTAGCCACGCTGTGGTTAAAAATGCCTTCCTGTGTAAGGTGCAAACAGAGAAAATGAGCATAATCTTTATTGCTGTACAATATGTGCCGCACCGACCCGTTATCATTTGCTTATAGTTTAGTTGTTCTCCAGAGAAGGAATGTAGTGGTCCAGTCATTTAGGATTGTTTAAGTTTCATTCATAGCAATGAAAGAAGACTCTGTAGTTTGATTCACTAATAAATGAGAAATGTGGTGTCACTTTAAGGATCTGAATGATCAATGAGGTATTTGTCATTATTTACTCATCCAAACCTGCATGACATTTTCTTCTGTGGAACGTAAGAGTAATGATGGTAATGCTGAGTAAACAGTGGACAACCACTTTAAAGTCTAGTTTAGTTATAAAACAAGCAAAGAAAATAAATCATATTTAACCCTTTCATGCATGAATTATTAAATCACAAAGTAGTAATTTTTTAAATGTTTTTTACTTTTAAACAAGTGAAAAGTCCTACCAATAAATTTTTTTCCCAATATATTTTATTTTGAGGGAGTTGACATCTGTACATCAACGGTATAAAAAGCGATTCAATAGAAATCATTGCTTGGCAGTAAACACGTTTTTAAAACATTTCCTAAGAGCAAATGTATGAATACAAATAAGAACACTTCAGAGGCAAAAGTCTCTGTTGTCTGACATTTTTCTTTGAAATTCACATTTTTATCAGGCTCCTGTGTATAGGTTTCTATGTAAGTACTAGTACTTCTGAATGGGATAAGGCTGCGATTTAGTGGGTTTGAAGTTAAAGTATTTGATGAACGTATAGATATCTCATTTTTGACAGATTTGGCTTTTAGAGGCTTTTGCATCAGAAGTCTTGGAATGTTAAATAACAGTAGAGAAGACATTTTAAAAACATGGAAATCTTTATCTTGAAACTCATTTTATTCATTTAAAAATGGCCAACTTTTATTTAAAACTATTAAAAGCAGTATCATACGTGAGCACAAATACACACACACGCACACATATCCCTGTCCTCATATATGCCTACACTTTATATGACCTAAGGAATAAATATAGAATGTAGGCCTAAGCATTGAAATAAATTATTAAATATAGAGACTCTTCACCAATAGATAATCTTAAAGGGATAGTTCACCCAAAAATTGTCATTTACACCCTTAAGTTGTTCCAAACATGTATAAATTTATTTGTTCTACTGTACACGAAAGATATTTGAAAGAATAGATCTCACCCCCCACTGACTTCCATAGTATGAAAAAAAAAATAATATGGTAGTCAATGGGGGGCGAAATCTGCTTGGTACAAAAATATTGCATAAAAAGGCACTTCAAAGGCTAAAAGTAGCTTCTTCACAAATAACTATATTATTACAAGATTGAAATGGAGGAAAATGCCACCTATGTTTCTTCATGAAGTGTTCAATTTCTACTTAATGTTTTCTTTGCTGCTAAAGCTGCTCATGTTCTTCACTACCAGCATATGATTTTTCTTGCATTAAAACTATCGCAAGCAACCATATTATAAGTGAATTCTAAAAGGTAACCAAGAGGCTGCGTGCTTTCATCAGACGTTTCTGGCGACTCAGTAAGCTCTCCCGCTTTTGGCCAATGTCAAAGTCTTCTTTAAGCAGATCGTCTATACCGTCTTTGTCTTGCAGCAACTGCAACATGTTCCTTTGCAGCTCCAAAGCTGCTTCCTGGAGCAGCAGATAGCGGATCACCATTGGGATCTGGTCAGCTAGACGCTTACTTGCAATCTGATAAGATAGATAAGACAGCATCTCACATATATATTTTGAGCTTCCCTGATGGCTGAGAAAGCTTTAGTTGCACACTTACCGTGTAGTAGGACTCAAGGTGCAACCTCATCTCGCGCAAGGTGGCATGAGTGCCTGTGTTAACGTCTACACTCCCAAAATTCAACTTTTTAGCTTGCAATTGGGGCAATCGGACAAATTGGGGCTTGTCATTTTCTATCTCTTCCATTTTATCCTTTGCATGTTGCAGGCTCTGGCTGTATGTGCCATCTTGACTGTAAACAATGAGCTCCATCTTGAATTGGGTCCTCAGCATGGACTCTGCCAGGGACTCTTTATCCTGCTTGATGGCTTCAATCTTAGTCTAAGAAAGTATATAAAAGATTTACTAAAAAAAAATGTAACAAGAACACAATTTCTTTACATTTGTATTGTGATCCAAAAGCATAATTGAACAGTAATGTGATGTAATTTTGTGAAATTTATTAAAAGAAAGGCCATTAAAATGCTTTAAACACTTGGGGAAAAAAGTACCTTTGCTATTTTCAGAAGATTAGGGAATCCAATGAAGCTGCACTGGGCCAGCTGGATGAACTTCTTCCTAACCACATCTATGTTAACACAAACACACTGTTAATACAACTGCTTTAGCAATCTTTCACTTCCAAGCTTGATTATCCAGTGAAACCGATTTTGCCACAAAAACTGCACTAATTTACAGTGTCTTTAAAGGTGCGGTAAGTAGATTTTGAACAATGCTGTTGGAAATTGTTGATATTTAAAAGCATTGCTCTGCCTCCAAAACTCACACACCAATCCAAACCACCCTGCCCTGAGTCAGTCTTTTCACAAAGGTTGATTCTGAAAGATGGGTCAATACCAACACTTCATGCTCAAACTTCATATCCAGAACTGGCGCTGCCCTCACATGCAATCAGATTATTGTAAACAAGAGTTTCCTAGTTAATAATTGCACACGAACACCCTTTTTGACACTTTTGGTGTGTGAGATTGTCCTGTTTTGTTGTTGCCGGTATGCCAGAGTATTAAATCTTGAAACTCTGCCCTCTTCTGTAAAGGGGGATGAGAGCAACAACTCATTTGCATTTAAAGGGGTACACACAAACAGTGGCAATTTTAACATGCTATAATAAATTATCTGTGGGGTAATTTGAGCTGAAACTTCACATACACAGTCTGGGGACACCAGATATTATTTTACATTTTGTAAAAAGGGACATAATAGGTCCTCTTTAAATAAAGCATTAAAAAATCCACAGTAAAGGGAGCTTTCCTGTCACATACACACACGTGCACTTCAATAAGCTGATAGAATGCAGGTCAATGCGTTTACATGCTGGGAGAAATTGGGGTAAGGGGCGATTGGTTTATGCTTAAGTCATTTATGACTTTACTCCGATAAAGGAAAAGGGGTTAATGCGTTTACATGAACATAATCGGAGTAAGAACAAGCATGTAATGAACAACCTGTGGTTGACTGGGAAAAAATGAATTTAAAACACAAATCAACACTAACCAGAGACAGTCTTCAGTGTCTTTAATGCAGGTTCCTCCAACAGCTTGATCTGTTCCCTGACAAGCCCCTCAAAGGTCTTGTAATTGATGAATCCTGGAAGCTCCCTTCCCCGATACTTTGCTTCATAGTTATCAACTTCTCTCTCAATCTTCTTGTTGACTGCAAAGAGTTTGCACAGCTCAGTTACGAGTTCTGCTTCTAAAAGTACTTTTTATTTAGAGAATTGATGTAACTTAAATTAATTAATTGATTGCAACTCTGGTAATGAAAATGTGAAAATGATAAAGCATTTTAAGCAAAATCATAACATAGCACATTGGCCAAAAGCAAGAGTACAATCAGAAAGTAAATTCTTCACTTACAGGAATATCCTGAACGCTCCAAACAGCCATTCCATTTTAAAAATTCTTCCCGAAGTTCTGGAAAAACCAGTAGATCTGAAGAACACTTTAATTCCTCCCCAGTGGTCAGGTTGAACATATCATGAGTGAAAGCTGTAACTTTCTAAATACAGTGATAAGATGTGAAAGATTTCAATGACTCAGTGGTATCAATATTCATACTTTAGAGTAGATTTCAGTGCTGTACTCACATCGATGAGAAAGCTCAGTCTTTCTGCAGGGTCTGATGGGGGTCCGTTTCCATACGCCTCCAGTTCCTTCTGTGTTTCTGCGAGTTTTGTCTCAATTTGCTCTTCTAAACGAGGCAGGGATTTCTACACATCACAAATATGAAAATGAGCTATATTAAATGTATAAAAATCCCGTAGTTCTCTTTTGTGAAAATCAAATGATGTTATTTCACCTGAATGTGATGGACCAATTCAATTGTTAGCTTCTCAGCCAACTTGGGAATAGTAGCGAAACCTTCTTCATAGAGTTTGCTGCAGGAAAAAATGGCATTTATACATCTTGTTTTTGGCAGTTATATTAACATTACATCACTTAATGAAATATATGGTTACAAGTTGTAAATATACAGACATTGTGCAGTATTTTTTACAATGAATTTCTGGCAACCACAGCTGCCATTTTTTACTGTAAAGTTAGCGGGATATTTTATTTCACAGTGTCTGCATGTATATGCCCATGAAGGCATGAGTAAGCAAGGACAAATAAAAAACAGTTGGACACACCTTTCAAAAGTAGAATCAAATGTTAGCCGTGCCACTCACATAAAGTTTCAGTAAATGTTATTTGATATATGTATTACATTGTACTGTAAAACATTTTGAGGTGGTTAAACTTGGAAACAAAAGTTCACCTGCTGCCTTAAAAACTGAGTAAACTCCTTTCGTCAGTGTTTGGGTAGTTTTTGTTACCCAGCTTCTGGGTAAGATGTAACTCAGCACCACCGAATTGGTGCATTTCTTTGGTGAAATACAGGTTTGTGTACATTTCATTTAATAGTTAATTTCACTAGTTGGATTACTTTTAAATGTTTAATTTTTATTACTAATGTTTGTTAAACGAGTTTTAATGTATGCAATATTGTAGCCTACATGGTAAAACAGTATAAAATACACTACTGGAAAATATGATGCTTACTTATCAGCTCAACTCTCAACAGATCATTTACCCACCTGAATTGAGGATGGTCTTTGAAGAAGGCATTCTCTGTTTCTGTGGCCTCATTAAGAGTGACCTGATCTATAATCTCTTTTTGTCCCCTGCACCTTACAATCATGTAGCCTTTAGTAAGGTGAATGACCTCATTGTGCACAATGTCTACCACTGTCCCTTCAGTGCCCTTGTCCACCAGGTCCGGTTTTGTTAAGATGCCTGTAGTGGACAAACAACGGTTATACCGAGTCTGATTCAGTTTGATTTATAGCAATGAGTAAAGCACACCTAAAGTCCTTTCGCCCTCAGGGTCCTCCGCCTGAGCCATCTGCAATGCTTCTGTGGTCGCGATGTCAACGTTGCATGGCACCACAACCAGGTTAATGGTTTCTTGTTTTGTAACAAACTTCCTGATCAGTCTCTTAATCTAGAAGAAATGCATTTGATTAACGATCCTGTGTCTTACAGTGGTCTTTCCAACAAAATGTCATTTGAAAAATGGAGTAGATATAAAGTTTACCTGATCTCCAATATTCTCAGGTTGACCCTTGACTGCCACTCGAGCGATCCCGGGGAGGTCGATGAGAGTGAGGTCAGGAACATTGGCAGAGGTGATCTGCAGACTGATGAGTTCATCACTAATACCAACACCTGCTCCAGCCATCTCATCCTGGGCTACAAACATTTAGACAACAATTAGATGTTGTTGAACTTGTCTTAGAGAGACCTCTGGATACATCATAACAGTTTTCTACCTTCACGAATCTTTTTCTCCACTTCTGCTGGGTCATCAATGTCTTCCACATAGTCTTGATAACTGATTTTTGCGTGCCATTTCCCTTCGCCCTTTGTTCTTATCATCTTGAGCTCAAGAGGGCATCGTGTAACAATTCCTGTACAAAACATGAAAGGGTGGATGACAGATATAGTGTCTTACATTACCATGTAAATTCCATGTGAATATGGTAATCATTCGGTATCGTGGTACCATCACTGTGCCATGGTAAATCCACAGTATAGAAAGTAGTTAACCCTCGGGTGCTGTTTGGTCATTTTTGACCAAAAATGTTTTTTAAAGAATATTTTACTTCTTCGGAAAGGTACGAAACTTGGTAAAAGTTTTTGGCACTTAATGTGTGAACAAAATAAATCATGGACATGATTTGAAAAGAATAAATGGTCTGGAAAAAAATAGTTAATCTTTTATTTTTCGCATTGGAAATGAATGAGAGACAAAATATCTATTAGAAATGTTTCCTACTGCGCACAAACAAATTCTTACTGAAAGCTGATTTTTTGAGATATTAACCTCAAATTTGGAACACAACTTGTTTAGATTTATGGCTTTGATTTTCTCACAGTTTTAGAGTAAAATGTGTTTTGGAAAATACACATTTGAAAATTGTATTTTTGTGCATTTTTCATAACAATAGATGTAAAATTGTATAACTTTTTTCAAGTTCAATTTCATAAACTTTTCACTTCAGCAATAATCTGTCAGTTGTCATCTTTAAAAAGATACCACTATTAAGTCTGTGCTCGATAACATTCAAGATTTATGACAGTTTAAGTTGGAAAATTAATTTCAGGTCCATGCTCAAAAAGTGAATAAATGGATTATAACTATGACTACTGCATAAATGTAATTTAGTACCATAAAAATATTGAACCAAAATATAGTACAATCATTTCATTTAAATAATAAATAAATAAAAACGGTCATTTTTGACTGACATGCAAATTGCATAGTTAATTATTTTCTTAATTAGCAAAGACCAAATTGTGCTGGTCTACCCAAAGCCCAAATGTATCCACCCAAATTGTGTTTTGGTGGATGGGACAAAATAAAAACAACCTAATTCAGAAACATGATATTAACTCATTTTTTACTGATTTTGTAGAAGTAGTGCATCTTATTCATGTTTCAATCACAAGTTTTTACAATACAGTAGCTATGACAATTTTAGCACCTTATTATGAAAACTAGCAAAAAAACTTGACCATTTCACGGTCAACTTCCTGTTTGATGCTTGCCCCGCCCATCTACATGATGTCACACCAATGAGGGTATCTCATAGTCTCACAGCTAGAGCTCGGTTTTCCATTTTCACTCATTAGGTGACAAAATAAATTCTGTATAGTTATACTGTCCCATTTGTCCTTTCACTCATTAAGTGAGAAAATATTTTTTGTATAGTTATACTGTCCCATTTGTCCTTATGTCCCATTCACCCATAATTCACCCTATATGCTTTAATTTTATATATGTTGCTTACCACTGCCCCTGGGTAACGCTACTCCCGACAGCGCCTCCAGAACAGAACTCTTTCCTGAGCTTTGGTCTCCAATGACGGCGATGGCAGGCAACGCCAGGTCCTTTTCGACTCCCAAAGAGCGTAAATTGTCGATAGTGTCGATGCAAGGGCGGATTTTTTCCTCATAGTGCTGGCTGAACGTGTAACTCATTTTCTCCATCCTTAAACAACGTCAAATTGTCAAAAAGCAAATGAAATCCTTCACGTCGATCCGTCAGGCTGTCTGTTGTGCGCTCCTCGACAAGACTCTCAGAGTGATGCTGCTGCTGTTTCTTTACCGGTAAAATGAATCCTAAGCTCCTAGAGCATTTATGTACCTTGGTAAGTTTCATTTCCTGGATATCATAGTTTCGTTTCACTCGTTAAAGAAGGGTTTCTACGCATTTGTTTGCATGTACCAGCATATAATGTTTCTATACATAAACAGAAACCTGAATAACTCGACCCAACCGGATGATTTAGTATTAAAATGGAAGCATCACAGTGCTACTAACGCGAGTAATTAAGAGAAAATAACATTCTCTTTAACTGCGATTATAAACTCAATCATCTAAATGACAATTTCTGCAATTTATCAGTGAATACATGTTCTTGCTCTCCTAATCTTCCCATATAATCACTCACTTTTTAAAGTTATATCCATGTATTATTTGCAAAATAGTTGATATTGAAATATGACAATAATAATATTAATAAATTAATAAAGTTCATTGTGAATTGTTAAATGAATGTTGTTTTCGTCATTATTATAGACTGCATGCTTAAACAAATAAGCATTTTGGTGTAGTGGATTTGATTGGTCAAATGTAAATCATGTGGGCGTGGTTACTACTCAGGTGCTGGAATATGGGGGTAGAATTGTTGCAATTTTCCAAATAAATATATTATGATCCACAAATAAATGTAAAGAGCTTCACAAAAAATAATTGTTGCGCACATGAATAGAATGAGATCAAATATATGTTAGGAGTTTCACAAAAATTAATTAAATACACAAATAAATAAAATTTGCTAAAAAAAAAAAAAAAACATATTTACGAATATGTTTTTATGTCACAAGCACAACTCTGCCTGCATTCATTTGGTAATCGTTTTCTTTATATTTGTGAATTGCTTTCTGTGTGTTTGTGGATTCTGAAGCAGTTCTAGCGTCAAGACTGCAGACAAATCCACAAATAGGTCGTCTCCACCCACCGACTACTCAAGCCAATCAGATAACGGCCACATTGCGCAATAGCAGTACACTCTCGCTACAACCAATCACTCGCTACAACCCTCAGCTCATTACTATTCCACCACGCCATGATCGATTCGTTCGACTTGAGCTGAAGTGCTTTTTGTGTGATTAAAACACCCCATTTACAAAATTGAACAGACTTCATTGTGATTAATCTTCTAATTTGTTTTTGTACATATTTTTGTGGGTGTAATTATGTATAAGGTCTGCATTATCTTTTACAAAAGGGGGGCTCTTATTTTGACAGGTATTATATATATAGTCTACGGAGTGATACTGATCATGGCAGTGATGAACAATAGAACTTGTCGTGACTCGTGCACATTATTACGGTTCATCTGAGTTTTCTTACTGATAGAAAGTTTACCATATATTTTCATAAATACCGTTTAAAGGTGCCCTAGAACTTTTTTTAAAAAGATGTAATATAAGTCTAAGGTGTCCCCTGAATGTGTCTAAGTTTCAGCTCAAAATACCCCATAGATTTTTTTTAATTCATTTTTTTAACTGCCTATTTTGGGGCATAATTAGAAATGAGCCGATTCAGGGTGTGTGGCCCTTTAATTCTCGTGCTCCATGCCTCAAGAGCTTGCACTTGCCTTAACATAAAAAAAGTTCAAACAGCAAATATAACCCTCAAAATGTATCTTTACAAAGTGTTCGTCATGCAGCATGTCTAATCGCATAAGTACAGTGTTTATTTTGATGTTTACCTTGATTCTGAATGAGTTTGAGGCTATGCTCCGTGGCTAACGGCTAATGCTACACTGTTGGAGAGATTTATAAAGAGTGAAGTTGTGTTTATGAATTATACAGACTGCAAGTGTTTAAAAATGAAAATAGCGACGGCTCTTGTCTCTGTGAATACAGTAAGAAACGATGGTAACTTTAACCATATTTAACAGTACATTAGCAACATGCTAACGAAACATTTAGAAAGACAATTTATAAATATCACTAAAAATATCATGTAATCATGGATCATGTCAGTTATTACCGCTCCATCTGCCATTTTTCGCTGTTGTCCTTGCTTGCTTACCTAGTCTGATGATTCAGCTGTGCACAGATCCAGACGTTAATACTGCCTGCCCTTGTCTAATGCCTTGATCATGGGCTGGCATATGCAAATATTGGGGGTGTACATATTAATGATCCCGACTGTTACGCAACAGTCGGTGTTATGTTGAGATTCGCCTGTTCTTCGGAGGTCGTTTAAACAAATGAGATTTATATAAGAAGGAGGAAACAATGGAGTTTGAAACTCACTGTATGTCATTTCCATGTACTGAACTCTTGTTATTTAACTATGCCGAGGTAAATTCAATTTTTGAATCTAGGGCACCTTTAACAAGTGAATGCTATCAGGATATGAGGAGACTTTCAACCAGTATAAAAAAAAATGTTTCTGTAGCCTATTGTACCTTTAAGACTCAAAATTATTACAAGAAGCTTTTTCAGCACATCAATCAATCAATGTTTATTTATAGAGCACATTTAAACATACCTGAGGCAGACCAAAGTGCTTTACAAAGGATAAAAGAATCACAATGAATTAAAAGAGAACAAAACAGAGAAATATAAAACAACAGGCAATCGACACTGTACAAGAGAGACACAAAATAACATACATAAGGAATGTTAAATGCCACGGAGAAAAAAAAATGTCTTATATGATTTAAAAGCAGTGATAGATGAGGTATGCCTAATGTAAAGAGGAAGGCTATTCTAAAGTTTCGTTCCAGCGAAAGCGCGATCACCACAAGTTTAACTCTAGGGACAGTGAGTAGGCCAATATAACATTACGCTCTTCCTGAGTAAATAACATTACTGTACATTGTACGATGAGTTTAATTTATCAACATATAATACAATATATTGTAAGTCCTGAGATTCTTCACATTAGTGAATAAATAGATCTGATATAACTGCAATAAATCAGTTAATTATTGATAGTTTTCACGTCACATGACGTCACGTCCTGAGGGAAAACAAGGCTTTCCTCCATTGCCCGCCAGTCATTTTTACCAGGTTTGCAGTAGGATCCAATGTAGTAAGACAGTGATATTAAAAGACCAAATTCAGTATACACCTTATTGATTATGCATACTTTGTACAGTCAAACAAATGAACACAGAATATTAAGGCAACTCAAGGTTTCTTCATCAAAGCGATTTTTTCATTGAAAAACATTATAAAGAAAATATGTTGCGTTCATATTCTGGGCTCATCTGCTCACTGAACTGAAGTTGATCTTTAAAATATCACTTTAAATATCACTCTTTTAGTACATTAAGGCACTTTAAGGGTGGGTTACACTAAGGATTCTTTAGCCTGGCTTCGTTTCACCCTCCTTTCACCCTCAACCACCTCTAATTCTAACGGTCTTTCTGTGTGGTTAATCTGTGTTTAAAATTAAGTGGTGCAACACAACTCGATTTAAAATAAAACCCAGATCAACAAATCCTTGATTAGTGTTAAACTTTGTTTGTCTGCAGTCAAACAGAATGCTCAAATTCCTGGCACACAGCATATTAAATGAGGCGAGACTGCATGATTCAATGATTAAATGTAATGTAAATGTAATATGTCAAACTATAACCTCATGAGCATATGATTTTGTTGCATTAAAACCATTGCAGTTGACTATATGAAGGAATTCTAATAGGTAACCAAGAGGCTACGTGCTTTCATCAGACGTTTCTGGCGACTCAGTAAGCTCTCCCGCTTTTGGCCAATGTCAAAGTCTTCTTTAAGCAGATCGTCTATACCTTCTTTATCTTGCAGCAACTGCAACATGTTCCTTTGCAGCTCCAAAGCTGCTTCCTGGAGGAGCAGATAGCGGATCACCATTGGGATCTGGTCAGATAGACGCTTACTTGCAATCTGGTAATAGACAAGTTCACACTTACATATAATTCAGCAGAGCAAAGGTAATGCGTATTTGGTGTGCTGTCCGAGGGGAGTGCTCCGAGATCGGAATTTGGCCCGAACCCAGAGTACTCCCCCATCCCAATTTGGGATAGGAATAGTTAGAGGTGAGGAGATGGGGTGGTGGAGGGATGCTGGAAAACTTTCACGGAACAGAGGTAAGTCAGCGGTATGTATAGCTCTTAACTCATTAACTGAGTTGATTAACTGAATGTGCTCCTCACGTGTTAATTCGGTTAATTATCTGAACATGCTCCTCCCAAACTTTCTTAATAAAACATAATTTGAGCTACCTGTGACAGCACAGAAAGCTTTGGCACACTTACCATGTAGTAGGACTCAAGGTGCAACCTCATCTCACGCAAGGTGGCATTATTGACTGTGCTAATGCCTCCACTCATGCAGTTAACCCTTTTTTTAGTGTCTTCATCGTCATCAGAGTCATAAAAGATGAAAACCTCTTCCACTTTATCCTTTGCATGTTGCAGGCTCTGGCTGTATGTGCCATCTTGACTGTAAACAATGAGCTCCATCTTGAATTGGGTCCTCAGCATGGACTCTGCCAGGGATTCTTTATCCTGCTTGATGGCTTCAATCTTAGTCTTAGAAAGTATTAAAAACATTTTTTGAAAACTTATAACTCTCTATAATTGATAAAATAACAGAAAATTCCTTTAAAATTGTATTATTATTTAAAGGCATCACTGAATATTTGTCACTGAAAAGTATTTTGAAATTTAATATCAACTCTCAGTCAATTTGGCAAACTGTCAACTTGACAGCTCAAGAAAGCCAACTGAAAGTAGTTCGATATGAACACTTTGAATTTGTGTACTACCAGAAACAATGGCATTCAAACAAAAGAAAAAATACCTTTGCTATTTTCAGAAGATTGGGGAATCCAACAAAGCTGCTCTGGGCCAGTTGGATGAACTTCTTTCTAACCACATCTATGTTAACACAAACACACTGTTAGTACAGCTTCTTTACCAAACGTTCAGCTTGCAAGCTTGATTATCCAGTGAATCCAGCTTGATCATGTGTCAGGTGAAACTACACTGTACTAAGCCACCTTTATCGAAAGGGAGATGTAAATTTAAAGAGCCTCTGTGGTGAAAATCAAGTTTTTAATGTTATTTATATGTCTATGTGGTGTTTTTAAGACAAACCATGTGCAAATTCAACAGTCAACGCCATTGCTGAGTATTTTCTCCTTTAAAACTGGAGCGTTTCAAAACGTGGTTTGAAATCGCCCTGGTTCTCTATGTCACAAACATGTAACCAATCCCATCAATGTGTGGGCGGGGCTTTAACATATCATTAATTATGCTGCAAAACAGGGGAGTCTCAAGAGAAGCCAGGTTTTGAAAAATCAAGTACATTTGGCAGGTGAATTATGTATATGTTGTATATTACGATGTTATGATGAACTATATGCCTTTCTTGTTCAAAGCATTTCTAAGGATGCTGGTATTTAGAAGGCAGCTGACTCTGAGATGGCAAATGGTTTGCGTAGCCACACATTATTAGCTGTTTGATAACATAGTCAAGCAAAAGGCGAATCATATTAATTACCATTATGTGTCCGACGTTGTAGAAAGCGATACTAAAACACATTACCATTCTGATACATCGAGCCTCTATAATTCACTTTGTTGGACGTGTATAATTCACTCTTCCACTTCTTCTCAGTTTCTCATTCAAACATATATGGCTGAATCAAACCTGTATTTCCACTTGCAATTGTGTAGCATTTACTACAGTTGAGGGAGTGGATCAGGTATTCTGAGCTGGTGTGATTTAGTGGAGGCGGGGCTAATTTGCATATTCATAGATCCATGTATACTAAATGAAGCAAGGGTGTAGAGTTACATTCAAGCTATTTTAAGGCATTTTTTTTTTTACAGGAAAAAACATTTTTATATGTAATTTTGGTGATGAAATATGAGTTTTAAGGGACTACAGGGGGACTTTGAAGGATAATCTGCCTGGATCAACTTACATGCCTTATTTAAGTACAGAATGTTGAGTTAATGGGTTGCCTTTCAATGTGATCTTTGATATTTATCAACGAGGCAGCAAAGCTCATTGTCAACAAATGAAACAAACAAATTTACTGGATAAACTGGAAAGTTCAGAGATGGTTAAAATGGATTTAGATTTCCTGGTTTGTGGTTTTCTTGACAATCCTAAAATTCCACCAGGTTCACAATGACACAGGGCCTGTGCAAAAAGCAAAATTAAAATTAAACACAAAGCGGGATTTGAAATATACGACACAAACCAGAGATGGTCTTCAGTGTCTTTAAGGCAGGTTCTTCCAACAGCTTGATCTGTTCCCTAACAAGCCCCTCAAAGGTCTTGTAATTGATGAATCCTGGAAGCTCTCTTCCCCGATACTTGGCTTCATAGTTATCAACTTCTTTCTCAATCTTCTTGTTGACTGCAAAGGATTTATGAATAATGTCAGAAGGCACTCTTATGTTTAGGCAAGGCAAGGCAATTTTATTTGTATAGCACATTTCATACACAATGGTAATTCAAAGTGCTTTACATAAAGAATAATAAAAATAGAACATAAGGAATAGAAATAACAGTAAAAACAGACAATTTTGCTATCTGGATGGATGAGCTAGGGTTTTTTTTTGTTGTTGTTGTTGTCCGTCAGAGTGGATCTAAACGGATCTATCCATCAGAGCAGATCTGAATGGATCTTCCTCACACGACAGGACTGCTACCCGTTAAGGCACTTCAAACTGATAAACAAAGTTTCAATCTCCCCTTTTGCCGAGACAACTCAAATTGTGCCACACAGCCCTAATCCCCCTTCCGGAGATATCTTATCTATGCAACGCAGTTTAAATTTCCCCTTTGGAAAGTGTCCTGACTGTAATCCAGAGATATCTTAACCATGCACCACAGCTCAAATTTCCACTTTCTTCCTAATTCTCCCAGCTCTTTCAACCAGACAGCAATATTTAAAGTGCATTAAAAGTCAGAAATAACATAATGATACATAAACGATATAAAATACATTAAAAATGAAATAAAAACAGGAAAAGGAATTAAAAGAATAAAAAGATAATACATATAAAAGTACAAACAGTTCGGACATAGCAAGGTGCTCAATCAGCAAATGCATAGATAAAAAGATATGTTTTGAGTCTGGATTTGAATGTGACTACTGTTGGAGCACATCTGATCTCTTCTGGAAGCTGGTTCCAGTTGCGGCTGACATAACAGCTAAAAGCATGTAACAATCGGCCCTATCGGTCGATTTTACCTTGATTAAAATGGGGTCAGATTAGACTGTGTGAGAGGTTATAAGTTTTTAGAAAGATGAGACAGACAACAGAAATAAAGTGAATAAATAAAGTGTATTTACAGTTTTCACAAGGAACTTAAAACAACACAATAAAACTGGAATAACTTAGGCCGTTTAAAAGCAGGGAGTCCATTTGCACCATACCATAAAACAGTCCATAAGAATCCTAGTGTGCTGATAAGGTCCCAATGTGAAAGTGTCCACCGGTGTATACAAAGTCCATGGAAGTGTTAATCCAATGAAAAGTGATGTGATTCACTGGAAAGGTAAGTCCATAAAATTAAACTCCACAGTCCAGCTAATTTGTGATCACGTTTGTAATGGGGGGCTGATTGTTTGTCATGCTGCCTCCTTTATACTGGTTTACTTCCTGGTTCCTGTCATGTGATCAGTCACATGACAGGCAGACCCATACACATTTAAGACATACATTAAAATACGTAAGAGGAATAAAATGGCTAAGACAACATATAACCCAGTTAAAACTCAAATATACATAAAACCATCATGTTATATATATTGAGCGGATAAAACATGTGGCGTGCCAGGAATGCTGGATGCTACAGGACCTTGGGAGGAATGGCGTCACTGACCCAAGGACATCCAGGCTGGTATCTGATCCCACCTCTCTCTAGTGTTCCAATAGATTCCTACGGCAGACTAGTGCCTCTGTGGGAGGGCCTAGTTTTATCTAATTTATTGCAAAGACATTTTAAGACACACATTCGAGAGGACAATGGTTGACAGTACCTTTTAAGGACTAGTTTCTTCCCCAAGGTGACGTAAGCTAAGAGGGGGGACTATGTGACACTGTCACACAAAATTCATGTTTTACCGCTCTATTTATTACAATGATTTTATGTATAATAGAGTTTTAATTGGTTTACATGTGTTTTAGTCCATTTTATTCCTCTTAACATTTTATGTGTGTATGTCTTTAAATGAGTCTGGGTCTGCCTGTCATGTGACTGATCACATGACAGGAACCAGGAAGTTAGCCAGCATAAAGGAGGCAGCATGGCAAACAAACTGGGTCACAAATCAAACGACCACAAGCTGGATTGCGGAGTTGTTTTTTTAAAGACTTACCTTTCCAGCACTTCACATCATCTTGACTTGGATTAACACTTCTGTGGACTTTGTATATACACCGGTGGACACTTTCGCATTGGGACTTTCAGCACGCTACTAGGACTCTTAAGTAGTGATGGGCAAATGAAGCCTCATGAAGCACTGAGGCTTCGCAACCCATTGCTTCACCAAAAGGTTCATTACCCGAAGCTTCATTCAGCATTGCTCACTAGTGACACCTAGCTACTGTGCAAAGAAATAGCAGACAAAATTAATCCTGAGCCTATGACCTGAACAGACATTTGTGCATTGCCTGGGTATAAAATAAAATATGTATCTTCTCTGTCTGACTTTACTTGTGCAGAGACAACTGGCTCAGACACACACACACACACACACACAGAGATAATTAATTATTCATAAATTATACCATACAAACCTAATATAACCTAATATAATGTAATAATATAGCTCTAATAATACAATAACAACAATGACACAACTCTTTAACTCTGACTCTCCGACACTCTACTACTACTTCTGGTTCTACTACTCCTGAAACACCCACAAGGTGGCGTGTGTTTCGAACCCCCTTTATCTGGAAGCGACACTCAAACCGAACCGATGACGTATTCCACACAAACCGAGGCCTCGTTTGTCATCGGTCACGTGATTTCTACATTCCCAACACAAGCCTCGAATCACGCTTCATCTGGCACGCCCATTTATGCTCGACACAAGCTCCGAAGCCTCGGTTCAAATGTCCCATCACTACTCTTAAGGACTGTTTTAGGGTATGGTGTAAACAGACTCCACGCTTTTAAACAGCCTAAGTTATACTAGTTTTATTGTGTTGTTTTAAGTTCCTTGTGAATATTGTAAATATACTTTATTTATCCATTTCTGTTGTCTGACTCATCTTTTAAAACACTCCAAATCTCTCACACAGTTTAATCTGACCCCCTTTTAATTAATGTAAAATCGACCTATTGGGCCGATCGTTACAAGCAGACTCTCCTTGCTTTGAGTGAACCCTTGGTATTTCTAACTGATGTGATGCTATTGATCTGAGTGATCTGTTAGGTTTATATTCTATGAGCATATCTGCAATGTATTGAGATCCTAGGCCATTGAGTGATTTATAAACAAGTAACAGTACTTTAAAATCAATTCTAAATGCAACTGCAAGGACTTGAGGATTGGTGTGATGTGTTCATGTTTTCTGGTTCTGCTCAGAATCCTGGCAACAGCATTCTGTACGAGCTGCAGCTTTCTATGGTCTTTTTGCGAAGACCAGTGAGGAGCCCATTACAATAATCCACCCGGCTGGTGATGAAAGCATGAACAAGTTTCTCTAAGTCTTGACTGGAGACAAAGCATCTAATTCTTGCAATATTTTTGAGATGATAATATGCTGATTTAGTTACTGTCTTTACATGACTACTGAAACTCAGGTCTGACTCCAAAATCACACCAAGATTCCTGACTTGATTTTTTTTGTTGTTTGACCTCTAGAGTGAAGGTACATGTTCACTTTGAGAAATTCATCTTTGTTTCCAAATGCAATTACTTCAGTTTTGTCTTTGTTTAACTGAAGGAAGTTTACAGATAAGATGTTAAGATTTTTTTCAGAGAGTCTGTTAAGAGCTTTTCATACATTAAAGAAATGAAAATTGTCAAATAATCCAGGCATGACTGCTTTTGTCATTAAAACATCAACAATATTTGGTAATTTACTGATTGAAACATATGGTTAAAGTAGCCTATTTTTAAACAACAAGAAAAATGCAGCAGCACATATCGGAGGTACCAAGTATATGCTTCACTTACATAAATATCCTGAATGATCCAAAAACCCATTCCATTTTGCAAATTCATTACGAAGTTCTGGAAAAATCAATAGATCTGATCCACATTTAACCTCTTCCCCAGTGGTCAGATTTAGGGTATCTTGTGTGAAAGATGTAACTTTCTAAATTCAGTGATAAAATGTGAAAGAATTTAATCACTCACTGATATTAATATGACTAAATATTCACACTTTGATATAGTAGCTGTGCAGATTTCAAGGCTGTACTCACATCGATGAGAAAGCTCAGTCTTTCTGCAGGGTCTGATGGGGGTCCATTTCCATACGCCTCCAGTTCCTTCTGTGTTTCAGCGAGCTTCGCCTCGATTTGCTCTTCTAACCGAGGCAGGGATTTCTATATAGCAAGTATGAAAATGAGCTATGTTTATAATGAATCTAAAAATGAGAGTGAGGTCAGGAACATTGGCAGAGGTGATCTGCAGACTGATGAGTTCATCACTAATACCAACACCTGCTCCAGCCATCTCATCCTGGGCTACAAACATTTAGACAACCATTAGATGTTGTTGAACTTGTCTTAGAGAGACCTCTGGATACATCATAACAATTTTCTACCTTCACGAATCTTTTTCTCCACTTCTGCTGGGTCATCAATGTCTTCCTCATAGTCTTGGTAACTGATTTTCCCATGCCATTTCTCCTCGCCCTTTGTTCTTATCATCTTGAGTTCAAGAGGGCATCGTGTAACAATTCCTGTACAAAAGGGTGGAGGCATAAGTCTGCAATCAAGGCCTCCATTACTAGTTTTGACATTTTGAGCAACTGAGGCTTGAGATGAGATGCATAAGAAATTAGTGTTTTAAGGACAAAAACCTGACAAATGTCTTTAAATACAACATCTGAATAGTGTCTTGAAGTGTGGCAACCATAGTATAAGTGGAATAATTAACCCCGGGCTGTTGAATTATTAGAAAATAATGCACACCCCTCCACTACGTGGCCACATTACCATCTCGGGTGTGCATTATTTATATCTAATAATTCAACAGCCCGTCGTCAATAGCCGCTTTTCTACTGTTGGGTCGAGCAGTTTTTAGAATGGTAAGGAACGGTTCCAGTGGTCACGATTACAACTGTCCTGGTAAAATCCATGAAGTGACTTCGCCACTCAGCGCTCTATTTGAGCGACGTAAATGCAAATTAATAAAAATTAAAAGAAATAGGCCTATGATCATCCTCCATTACCAAGGCAACGACTGACACATTTGTATTACATTCCAAAGAGCGGCCGTTTTCAGCCCCACAATGGAAAATTAAACCGTACCAGCTGGCACAGATCAGCACGGAATGGAACGGTTATATACAGCTATGGAAAAAAATTAAGAGACCACTTAACATTGATTTCTGAACTTGGAGTGGTCTCTTTATTTTTTCCATAGCTGTATATATATATATATATATATATATATATATATATATATATTCACTATATATATATATATATATATTCACTATATATATATATATATATATATATATATATAGTGAATGTGATTTCACCAAGTTGATCATGGATCAACATCTTTGTGGGACAAGTTTACCGTTCATGTCAAGTTTAGGCTTGCAACCAGGGTTAGGTGCTTCAACATCAATGTTATTCACCAATATTTCCCCTCTGATTTTAGGGATAAGTTATGGGTAGGATTAGGTTTACGGGTAGGAATAGGGTTAAGACTACATGTCTTACTTGGCAAAATCACGGTGACCATATATATATATATATATATATATATATATATATATATATATATATATATATATATATATATATATATATATATAGCCTATTTTTTATAAGTTGTCCTTACCACTACCCCTGGGTAACGCTACTCCCGACAGCGCCTCCAGAACAGAACTCTTTCCTGAGCTTTGGTCTCCAATGACGGCGATGGCAGGCAACGCCAGGTCCTTTTCGACTCCCAAAGACCGCAAATTGTCGATAGTGTCGATGCAAGGGCGGATTTTTTCCTCATAGTGCTGACTGAACGTGTAACTCATTTTCTCCATCCTTAAACAACGTCAAAATGTCAGAAAGCAAAAGGAAATCCTTCACGTCGATCCGTCAGTCTGTCTGTTGTGCGCTCCTCGACAAGACTCTCAGAGTGATGCTGCTGCTGTTTCTTTACCGGTAAAATGAATCCTAAGCTCATAGAGCATTTATGTACCTTGGTAAGTTTCATTTCTTGGGTAGGCCTATCATAGTTCCTTATACTCCTTGAAGAAAGGTTTAAACGCATTTGTTTACTTCACTGATTTACGTTTTATTGCGTTGTAAAATTTTCGAGCTCTTGGCCTTTATTATAGGCTACTATAAATTAGTTGTCTTGTTTGCATATTTTACATTAAAATACATTTTCACAGGTCATTCAGCATTCTCTTTGACTGTGATTATAAACTCAATCATCCTAATGACAATTTCTGCAATTTAACAGTGAATACACAGCCTACTGTTCTTGCTCTCCTAATCTTCCCAAATAATCACTCACTTTTTAAATTTATTCCCATGTATTTGCATAATAGTTGATACTGAAATATAATTGTAATAATAATAAATTAACAAAGTTCATTCAAGAAATATTTAATTTTATTGTGAATTGTTAAATGAATGTTAATGTCATTATTATAGACTGCATGCTTGGTTTCTGTTGACATCGTATAGGCCTAGCCTATATATATATATATATATATATATATATATATATATATATATATATATAGTGATAATGGTGGGTGGTCTTTAAATGTAATAACAGTACTTAATTTGAATATCAACATTTGATTGGTTGAATGTAAATAATGCGGGTGTTTTTACTACTCAAGCACTGAAAAAGCACAGTTTAAGTGCCTGTTCATAATTTAAATTCTAATCCAAACAGTATTTCAATCTACAATATAAATTGTTATATGATGTTCAACACACATAACTCTGTTAAAATTTGGTTTAGGGTTTCAGGACCCTTTAAAGCTTCTTTTGCAGAGATATGCAAAAAATAGTTTTTGAATATACAAATGCTAATATGCAAATGCTAACCAAAAACAAAGCAGGCTATTATGATTCCAGAACTTTAAAAAAAAAAAAAGAAAAAAAAAAGAAAAAGAAAAAGAAAAAAGGAACCCAGAGCTGAGCATGAAACATCACCATCATCATCATCGTTTTTACATTTTGAAAAATTTCTATTGAAAATATGACATCCCACTTTACCAGTTGCACTGTCCCAATTTACATGAAAATGGCTGTTGAATAAAAATGGGTTATCATAATTTTTGAATCTCTGTATATTTTTAAAAACCTTTTGAATTGCTTAATGGACATCAGGGACTGGATGGCATTATTATTATTATTATTTTTAATTTAATGACAATAAAACTGAGATTGTTTTTTGGTTCAGGTGGAAACCAGGCTACATTAAATTCTATTCTTGGACCCTTGGCTAAGTAAAGTAAACCAGTGGTGAAAAACTTGACCCAGAATTTAAATTTGACAAGCAAATTAATTCTGTGGTCAAATCTTGTTTTATCAATTTGAGACTTTTAGCAAAGATGAAGCCCTTTCTTTCTTTCAACGATTTAGAAATAAGTTGCGTCCCAAATGACGCACTATGCACTTATGTACTCATCAGTGTAGTGCGTGAATTGTATAAGGTTATTTTGTTATTTAACATTGGAGTCAGATACCTCCTCTCCCTCCAATACGTAATTAAAGCTGCGACAGTTGAGTGCATGAAGTGTCCAGCATTCCACACTTCCATTAATTTAGTGCATCATCCGGGTATCTAAAGTGTGCTTTTTCTTTATGGAATTTTCAGTGTGAACACACTACTTGCACTATTTATACTAAAAAGGTCATAGAATAGTGCATAAGTACGCAAATTGGGACACACCTATAGTTGTTCACGCTCTTGTGTTCTCAAACTTAGATTCTTGTAATTCTACAGAAGTTAGCCAGAAATCCCTGTCGAGCCTACAGACAGACAGTCCAAAATGCGGCCATTTCCGAATTGAATATAAACTTTTATTGTTTGTTTTTAAATCTCTGAATGGGCTGGCACCAAAGTACCTGGAGACTGTAGTACATTTTTACAACCTTGTAAATTAACTCCCCCCAAAATTAACTTTAGTTTACCCAAAAAATGAAAATTCTGTCACTTCAGAGCGTCTCCAAAGCCACGCCTCCTCCAAAACAAATGAAGGCACACACGCTCTCTGCAAAGCATCATAAGAGACCGGATTAAACTACCTCATGTCTCAAAGCACATAACATTAGAATAATAATGAACATAAACAACTTTTACCTGACTGCTGCAGATTAATTTCAGTGTTGATAGTGTTGAAATGGAAATGCATAATTCCGAGTCCAAGGATGTCAACAGCTCCGATTAGAACATCACGGGTTGCCAACTCTTAATCATGGTAGTTATGGTGTGAATGTAGCCTAAGCTCATTGTTTTGATTGAATAGGTAATGTAGGTGGCTGCTGTTTGTTTGTTTGCTGTGCTCCATGACTGAGGTCTGCATAACATGAAACGTGCTGATGATGTATGACGTCTGCGTGAACAGGGTGCGCGAGGCTATGTAAAAACGTACACTGACAGGCAGGTAAGACATGTATTATTACATTCGGACCGGATATAATAATTAGATGGACATTATGGTCCTACACCTTCTACAAATGATTTATAAAAATACATTTAGACCATTTAACATAGTGAATGCTATCAGGATATGAGAATACCTTCAACCATTATAACAAAAAATGTTTCTGTAGCCTGTTGTACCTTTAAGACTCAAAATTATTACAAGAAGCTTTTTCAGCACAACAATTAATCAGTGTTGATTTAAACACAACTGAGGCAGACCAAAGTGCTTTACAAAGGATAAAAGAATCACAATTAATTAAAAGAGAAGAAAATTGAGAAATAAAACCAACATTAAAATCAACACTATACAAGAGAGACACAAAATAACATACATAACGAATGATAAATGCCAGGGAGAGAAAAATATGTCTTTAAGATATGATTTAAAAGCAGTGATAGATGAGGTATGCCTAATGTAAAGAGGAAGGCTATTCTAAATTTCCGTTCCAGCGAAAGCGCGATTACCACGAGTTTAACTCTAGGGACAGTGAGTAGGCCAATATAACACTACGCTCCTCCTGAGTAAATAACATTACAATGTCCAGACATCAACAATTTCAATAGTACATTGAGTTTAATTTATCAACATATAACTCATGTTTAATGTGATAATTTCATTCTATAATACAATATATTGTAAGTCCCAAGATTCTTCACGTAGGTGAATAAACAGATCCGATATATTTGTTCATGAGTTCTAATGGTCTGGCGGTAGAACTTTTGTTAAGCGTGCCAGAGGTTCTGTGTATGTGTATATATCAACCCTGGCAAAAAGTGGTGGGGACGTGTCCCACCCGTAAATTACGCCTATGCATATACGGGAGCAATAAATCAGTTAAATATTGAGGTACCAGATTATTGATGGCTTTGTAGACAAATAATAAGAGTTAAAATCAATCTGATACTTGACAGGGAGCCAGTGGGGCTTTACAAAGAAAGCGAAGTTGATAAAAAGCTACAGTCAAATGGGATGCCCTGGCATACAGCATATTAAATGAGGCGAGACTGCATGATTCAATGATTAAATGTAATGTAAATGCAATATATCAAGCTATAACCTCATGAGCATATGATTTTGTTGCATTAAAACCGTTGCAGTTGACTATATGAAGGGAATTCTAATAGGTAACCAAGAGGCTGCGTGCTTTCATCAGACGTTTCTGGCGACTCAGTAAGCTCTCCCGCTTTTGGCCAATGTCAAAGTCTTCTTTAAGCAGATCGTCTACACCGTCTTTGTCTTGCAGCAACTGCAACATGTTCCTTTGCAGCTCCAAAGCTGCTTCCTGGAGCAGCAGATAGCGGATCACCATTGGGATCTGGTCAGCTAGACGTTTGCTTGCAATCTGGTAGGTAGATAAGACAGCATATCAGATATATATTACAATTTGAGCTTCCTCTGATGGCACAGAAAGCTTTAGTTGCACACTTACCGTGTAGTAGGACTCAAGGTGCAACCTCATCTCACGCAAGGTGGCATGATTGTCTGTGCTAATGCCTACGCTTAAGCAATTATAACTTCCTGTAGTGCCTTCAACCTCTTCCAGCTTATTCTTTGTATGTTGCAGGCTTTGGCTGTATGTGCCGTCTTGACTGTAAACAATGAGCTCCATCTTGAATTGGGTCCTCAGCATGGACTCTGCAAGGGTTTCTTTATCCAGCTTGATGGCTTCGATCTTAGTCTTACAAAGTATAAAAAAAATACTGAAAAAATTACTGAAAAGAAAGGTTACACTTTATTTTACAGTGCCATAGTTACATTGTAATTACTCAAATAAGTACTGAGTACTATTAATTAACTACATGTACTTATTATAGAGTTACAGTTAGGGTTTGGTTTAGGGTCAGTTACTTGTAATTATGCATAATTTACTGTTATTACTATAGTAAGTACATGTAGTAACATGTAACTACAACACTGTAAAATAAAGTGTTACCGAAAGAAATGATAAAACAACAGAAAATTCTTTTAAACCTGTATTATTATTATTTAAAGGAATCACTGAATATTTGTCACTGAAAGGTAATGCAATTTAATTGTGTGAAATTTAATATCAACACTCAATCAATCTGTCAAACTGTCAACTTGACAGTTCAAGAAAGACACCTGAAAGTACTTCAATAGGCTTTGAACACTTTGAATTTGTGTACTGCCAGAAACATTGGCATTAAAAAAAGTACCTTTGCTATTTTCAGAAGATTGGGGAATCCAATAAAGCTGCACTGCGCCAGTTGGATGAACTTCTTTCTAACCACATCTATGTTAACACAAACACACTGTTAATACAGCTTCTTTACCAAACTTTCAGCTTATTATCCAGTGAATCCAGTTGTCCTGAGAAACGCCACTTGACTAAACCACCTTTGTAATAAGATGTAAATTTAATTGAAGGATAATCTACCTGGAGCAACTTAAGGTTACATGCCTTACTCAAGGACAAAATGTTGAGTTAATTGGTTGACTTTTGATGTGATCATTGATATTTATCCGCAAGGCAACAAAACTCATTGTCAACAAATGAAACAATCAACAAATTTATTGCATAAACTGTAAAGTTCAGTGGTGAACTTTAGATTTCCCGGTTCACGGTTTCCTTCAGAATTCTAAGATTCCACCAGGTTCAGGATGACAAAGGGCCTGTGCACAAAGCAAGGTCCATATGAAAATAGTCAACACATTATTAAAAGATTTAAAAAAAAAACTGCAGAAACAAAGTGGGTGGGATTTGAAATATACAATACAACACAAACCAGAGATGGTCTTCAGTGTTTTTAAGGCAGGTTCTTCCAACAGCTTGATCTGATCCCTAACAAGCCCCTCAAAGGTCTTGTAATTGATGAATCCTGGAAGCTCTCTTCCCCGATACTTGGCTTCATAGTTATCAACTTCTTTCTCAATCTTCTTGTTGACTGCAAAGGATTTATGAATAATGTCAGAAGGCACTCTTACATTTACAAAGATTTTTTCAGAGTCCGTCAAGAGATCAACAATAAAACTCAATCAGCTTTTCATACATTAAAAGAAATTAAAGTTCTCAAAATAGATCAGACATCTTTTTTCATTAAAGAATCAAAAATATTACTTAGTAAAAAGTTACTTAGATTAAGTTAGCAATTTACAGTAGGTTGGTAATTTACTGATTGAAACAGTGATAAAGGGGGATACAACAGATGTGAATATGTAGTACTTTAAAAAAAAAAAAAAAACAAATATGGCTGCAAGCAGCAATTAACAGGGTTCAATAGCTTTAAAGCCTTTAAGCACTTGTGTAAAAAGATCTGTTTTATTTAGCAAGCATGTAACCACTTAGATCATAGGTGGAAAAGATCATTTACAGCCAATACAGGGAATTTACCAAAGGAAATATATGGTTTTTTAAAGCTTTTTAACAGTTATAGCGCCACCTATGGTACAATCTCCATAAAAGTTTGCATGTTTAGAATCATGTCGCATGTTCTCACCTATTTTCAGGCAATTTTAGTTTAAAATTTTTAATTTTAGTTTAGCTGCAGTCCGCAACTTTTTTGTGTTAAAAATGTACAAAAATTATATAATGAGAATATACAACATGAATCCATTTTCCAAACCGTGTTTTTGTCTTATCCTGAATCATTATGGTACACTTATAATAAGTGTTTATATTCTGACTATTTCAGACCGGACTGGTAGGACTCGCTGCAGAGTATCACAGTAAATGCGTGACTCGCCATAGACATACACAGAGAAAAGTAGCTCCGGCTAGAATGTTCCTCTGCAAGACGCGTGCAGTTCTGTTTATTAACCACTAGAGAGCCAAAAATTGCGGACAGCAGCTTTAAAATATCTCTATTTTCGCAAAGTTTTGAGTTTTCTTTTAGGAGTTATAGGCTTTTGCGTGCACTTGGCCACACCCTTTTTCTAAATGACCCCACTATAGCTACCCCAAGGGTAAAGTTCAATTTTTTTTTGATAATTACTGACTTAGTCCCGAGAATTGTGCCGTATAGTGGTTTTATTGAGGTTGAGCCAAAAACCCAGAACTAGTTTGCCAAAGTTGCTGTAATGAGTGGGATGTTATTTAGTCCACTAGATGGCAGTAATGGAGAGTATAAAGTTAAGTGCATTTGCTAATGAGTGGTGTGGTAATTTGTATATGATGGATGTTCCACGTGGAATAAAGACGCCAGCAACAGCAACAGCAATACCTCTTTCCTCTTGTTTCTTGGTGGTTTCTTGAATTTTACATGGTACCAGGAATGGGGTTTTGCTGGTGCTGGCATCTGAGGGGTCTGAAAGATGCCATGGATGCAATTAAATCACCTGGTTCTTTGAAGTTGTGTGGAAATGTTGACGCAAACTGGAGGACTTTCAAACAACAGTTTGAGCTGTATGTTGCAGCCATTGGACAAGCGGAAGGTACAGATGAAAGAAAGATAGCTATGTTGCTTACTATTGCTGGAGTAGATGCTGTGGAAGTTTACAACACCTTTATCTTTGAAGATAGACAAGGCAGACGAGAAGAAACTGGACAAAGTATTGGAAGAATTTGAAGCTTATTGTTTGTCAAAGAAGAATGAGACATATGAACGATCTGTATTTAGAACTCGAATGCAGCATGAAGGAGAGGCCTTTGATTGCTCTCTTACTGAAGATCAAGGCAAAAATCTGTAATTTTAATGAATTGAGAGATTCCATGATTCGAGATCAGATTGTTTTTGGTACCTGTGATAAGAAATTACGAGAAAGATTGCTACAAGAATCTGAACTCACCTTGGATCGTGCTGTTGAATTGTGCCAATCCAGTGAATTAGCAAGACAGCAAGTAATGCAGTTTGATGTTTCTACAGTGACATCCTTCTCAGAATGCAGCCACAGCAATAGATGCCATTTCTTTCAGAGACAAGAAACAAGGTAATGCAAGACATAGTAGAGGTACTGACATTGAGACATTTCTTTGCAAACGTTGTGGGACTAAAGTTCAGACAGTGCCCAGCATTTGGTAAAAGGTGTTCTAAGTGTGATGGCCTGAACCATTGTGCAAAAATGTGTTTTTCAAAAGAATCTAAAACAGAACACAGAGTGCGATGACAGTGATTCCTTTTACGTTAAGATGGTTTCTGAGGATGATGCAACTTCTGAGGTAAAATGTGCATCCATTATGGATTCTGTGCAGTCATCTAAGTGGATTGTTCCTCTTGTGGCTAATGGGACAGTAGAACCTTTTAAATTGGACACTGGTGCCAAAATTAACTTGATTAACATTCGAGATGTGAAAGCATTGAAACAAAGACCCCTTATTCAAAAACGCACAGTTCCCCTTAAAGCCTATTATGGACAACCAATTGAAACACAAGGAGTTTGCAGACTAAAAGTACAACTAACAGATTGGGTAAACTCCATCACTTGTGTGAAAAAGCCTAATGGTGAATTAAGAGTGTGCTTAGATCCTAAAGACCTTAATGGTAACATCAAAAGAGAACACTATCAGATACCCACACGTGAAGAGATTATTAGTGAAATGTCCAGTGCCCAGTTTTTTAGTAAATTGGATGCATCCCATGGTTTCTGGAACATCCGATTGAATTCTGAGAGTAGCAAATATTGAACCTTTAATACTCCCTTTGGGAGATATTGTTTTCTTCGTCTTCCTTTTGGGATCAAGTCAGCTCCTGAAATTTTTCATCAAGCAATGGAAACCCTGATTGAAGGTCTTGTGTTCGTGTATATATTGATGATCTTGTGGTGTGGGGGTCTACCCTTGAACAGCATAATCAGCGACTATTAAAACTGATGGCAAGAATTCGAGTACATGATTTAAAGTTAAACAAGAAAAAGTGTCAGTTTGGAGTCACAGAAATAACTTTCTTAGGTGACAAGCTTCCTGACAAAGGCGTGGAACCAGATCCAACTAAAATACAAGCCTTATTGGATATGCTTCCACCTAGTGACAAGAAGGAGGTATTTTCTTGGAAAATTTCTGCCAAATCTATCAGCCAAAACCACACACGAGAATGTTGTTACAAAATGACAAAGAGTTTGTGCGGTCTTCCATACATGATCAAGAATGGAAGATGTTAAAAGAGATCTTGACTACTGATCCTGTCCTTGTTTTTTCTGATCACACTCATCCAATTAAAATCTCTACAGATGCCTCTCAGGATGGACTAGGAGCTGTGCTTCTTCAGGCCTTTCCTGGAGACCTGTTGCCTATGCTTCTCAATCTATGACCGAAACTGAAAAATGCTACTCTCAGATTGAAAAAGAAACCTTGGGTTTATTATTTGGCTGTGAGAAATTTCATAGATATATTTATGGATTACCTAAATTTACAGTAGAGACCGATCATAAACCATTGATATCGATAATTCACAAGAACTTAAATTACATCATCCAGAATTCAACGTATGATGATGAAATTACAAAAATATAAACTAAATCTAGTGTATACACCTAGGAAGTATATCATTGTGGCTGATGCACTGTCTTGAGCACCGGTAATATCAGAGAGCAGTCACATCATGGAAGAAGTGGAAGGACATGTGAGTACAGTGGTTTCATCTTTACTTTTCTCGGATGAGATGTTGAAACTGATTGTGGAGGAAACTGCTAAAGATGCTTAATTGCAAAGGGTGATTGTTCTTCTTCAACAAGGATGGATCAAAGGCAAGTGTCCACAGTATTTTCCAACAAGGGCAGAACTTAGTCTGTGTAATGGCATGTTGATGCGAAAAAAATGAATTGTCATTCCAGTGTCAATGCGTCAAGAAATGCTTCGTCGCATACATGAAGGGCATCTTGGCATTGAGAAATGCAAGCGAAGAGCAAGACAAGCTGCTTATTGGCCTGGAATTATTATGCACATTGAGTAACTAATCAGTAAGTGTGATGCCTGTTTGAGTCATCATTATAAACTGGCTAAAGAATCAATGCTGATAGCTAATGTGCCTACTCAACCATGGCAAAAAAAGTAGGAACTGATCTCTTCCAGTTGAATGGCAAAGATTTTTTGGTGGTTATTAATTACTATTCCAATTATCCTGAAATTGAACAGCTCCGTTATACAACAGCGAATGATGTGATTCATCACATGAAATGTATTTTTGCAAGACATGGAATTCCCCTCATTGTGCAAAGTGATAACGGTCCTCAGTACAGTAGTCGTGAATTCAGACTGTTTGCAGAACAGTATGGCTTTAAGCATACAAAGTCTAGCCCCCTGTATCCAAAGGCAAATGGAAAAGCAGAAAAAGGGGTACAAATTGTAGAAAGACTGTTGAAAAAAGCAGCTGCAGTTGAGTTACTGTGCCTCCCCACTTGGTTGTGGATTGTCTCCTGCAGAATTACTGATGAACTGTAAACTGCATGACACTTTGCCAAAATTGTCCCTAAAAAAGGAAAACAAAAGTTTGACATTGAATGTGATGCAACATCAGAAAAGGAAACAGAAAGAATATTATGACAAGGGAGCTCGGCAACTGAAACCTCTTTATGAACAAGATGTGGTTAGAGTTGAGGGTCCAACGGGATGGAGAAAGAAAGCTGCTGTCCTAAAAGAAGTAAATCCAAGGTCCTATCTTGTTCAAACAGAAGATGGCCAGATACTATGAAGAAATCAGCAGAGTTTGCTCAAGTCTTCAGAAATATGTAAGACTCATATAGAACCTTCTCCCTTGGATGTGCCTACATATGAGATGCCATCTCCAGGAATGCAGTCTTCTGAAATGCCCTCTGATGCTGTGTCTCCTTCTCCTGAAGTTCAGCTCTCTGAACAATCCTCTGAACTTGATTAATTTGTACCAAAGTCTGACAGTCCCATCTTACGGAGATCTAATCGTGTTAGAAAACCACCTGTTAGACTGGATTTGAGAAAAAAAAGAAGAAAAAGAAATGATGAATTGTAAATGGTAAAATGGATTGTTAATGGATTGTTGTATTGTTGGGCTTGTCTATTGTGAATTGTTAATTGTGATGTTAATGATGTTAAATTATTTTTTAATATCTAAGGAAAAGGGATGTAATGAGTGGGATGTTATTTAGTCCACTAGTTAAGTACATTTGCTAAGGAGTGGTGTGGTAATTTGTATGATGGATGTTCCACTTGGAATAAAGATGCCATCACCAGCAATACCTCATTCCCCTTGTTTCGTGGTGGTTTCTTAAATTTTACAATTGTCTCCAATATTTAACGTACGATTCAGTGGACAGCGGCAGTCCTAGAGGCAAAGTTGCTCAGAACGAGGAGTTCTACCATGGGGGTATGAATGTTGTGTGTGTGTGCGGAAAAATCGTGTTATATACAATCCTTTACGCACGTAAAAAACACGAAATTTTAACAATTACAATAGGGTTTCAGTGCTACATGATAGAACCCCTAAAAAAGCAGCAGCACATATCAGAGGTACCAAGTATATGCTTCACTTACATAAATATCCTGAATGATCCAAGAAGCCATTCCATTTTGCAAATTCTTCACGAACTTCTGGAAAAATCAATAGATCTGATCCACATTTAACCTCTTCCCCAGTGGTCAGATTGAGGGTGTCATGTGTGAAAGATGTAACTTTCTAAATTCAGTGATAAAATGTGAAAAAATTTAAATCACTCACTGATATTAATATGACTAAATATTCACACTTTAATATAGTAGCTGTGCAGATTTCAAGGCGGTACTCACATCGATGAGAAAGCTCAGTCTTTCTGCAGGGTCTGATGGGGGTCCATTTCCATACGCCTCCAGTTCCTTCTGTGTTTCAGCGAGCTTCGCCTCGATTTGCTCTTCTAACCGAGGCAGGGATTTCTATATAGCAAGTATGAAAATGAGCTATGTTTATAATGAATCTAAAAATTATGTAGGCCTCTTTTGTTAATAAAGATTATTTCACCTGAATGTGATGAACCAATTCAATTGTTAGTTTCTCAGCCAACTTAGGAATAGTAGCAAAACCTTCTTCATAGAGTTTGCTGGGAAAGAAAAAAAAAAACAAATGCATCAAGTGGGCTGTAACTGGACAGTGATTTACTAAAATCCCAAAAAACGGGAACTACATGTGAGTACTTGAAAAGATCAGCTCAAATCTCAATAAATAACTAAATGTTGTTATCCACCTGAATTGAGGATGGTCTTTGAAGAAGGCGTTCTCTGTTTCTGTGGCCTCATTAAGAGTGACCTGATCTATAATCTCTTTTTGTCCCCTGCACCTTACAATCATGTAGCCTTTAGTAAGGTGAATGACCTCATTGTGCACAATGTCTACCACTGTCCCTTCAGTGCCCTTGTCCACCAGGTCTGGCTTTGTTAAGATGCCTGTAGTGGACAAACAACGGTTATACCGAGTCTGATTCAGTTTGATTTATAGCATTGAAATGCAATGAGTAAAGCACACCTAAAGTCCTTTCGCCCTCAGGGTCCTCCTCCTGAGCCATCTGCAATGCTTCTGTGGTCGCGATGTCAACATTGCATGGCACCACAACCAGGTTAATGGTTTCTTGTTTTGTAACAAACTTCCTGATCAGTCTCTTAATCTAGAAGAAATGCATTTGATTAACGAGCCTGTGTCTTACAGTGGTCTTTCCAACAAAATGTCATTTGAAAAATGGAGTAGATATAAAGTTTACCTGATCTCCAATATTCTCAGGTTGACCCTTGACTGCCACTCGAGCGATCCCGGGGAGGTCGATGAGAGTGAGGTCAGGAACATTGGCAGAGGTGATCTGCAGACTGATGAGTTCATCACTAATACCAACACCTGCTCCAGCCATCTCATCCTGGGCTACAAACATTTAGACAACCATTAGATGTTGTTGAACTTGTCTTAGAGAGACCTCTGGATACATCATAACAGTTTTCTACCTTCACAAATCTTTTTCTCCACTTCTGCTGGGTCATCAATGTCTTCCTCATGGTTCTGGTAACTGATTTTCCCATGCCATTTCTCCTCACCCTTTGCTCTTATCATCTTGAGCTCAAGAGGGCATCGTGTAACAATTCCTGTACAAAAAGGTGCAGGCCATACCATGGATGTTCTTTGAAGAGCCTTACATTTACAATACCATGTAAATTACATGGTATATGCACATGGATGAACTAACTATATCTCAACCATTTTAGATAGATATACATGTAAGCAGGTAAAGAGGCTGTGCTGTATAAGTCATGGCTGAAGGGCTTTGTTAGGCACGATGCAAAGCTGAAAAAATAGTCCCTGACCATGAAAAGCAGCAGAAGGTAAATTTTCACGCCATTAGATGGTGGCAAATACTGTCTTTATGAGTGTGTCAGTCAGTAGTGAAGACTTTTATATTGAAAAGACTGAATTGTTGTGAACACGGAACAAAACGCAACTGAAAAATGCTTCAACTAGCGCTGTTCAGTCACAGGAAAACGACAAAGGACAAGATCGCAGTGGACATTTTATTATGAACATAGGACTGACCTAAAGGAAAATGCTAAATGTGAATGCAGGTAATAAACTCACTCACTCGATCTCTTTCTCACAATACTCTTTGAGAACAAAAAAGTTCATGTTGCTAAGAGTGGTGAAATTTGGGGGGGGGTCTCAAAAAATATTGACGATGTGTTATTTTGACATGCAATTTCAGTTTTGTGTAATGTGATGATCGTGGATTATTGTGTGTAAAATTGCAAAAATATCATTCATTCATGCATGACGCCGATTTAAACCTAATTCACTTCAATAAAGATAACATGCTTTTCTTGTCATGAGCATCAAGATGTGGGGGCGCAGCGGTGCAAATACCACTCATGTTTAGTACATGTTAACTCTCGATGTATTAGACCTAATTGAACGGAGGAATTTTGGTATTCTTCTGTTTCACCTATCAATAATGTATAATAGGGTAAATCCTGTAGTGATTTTTCCTATATAGTACTTGCATAAAGCAAGTAGTGTAGGCCTACAAAGTCATAGCTATTATATATCTTTATAACTCATTGTAAGTCCTCTTTTGAGGCATGCACAAGCGCACACCATTGTAATTGCTTGGCCAATTATTCTTCTTGTCTGAAATGAATCACATTTTTGAGGGCCTAAACATGCTCAAACTCATGAAACTTTGGACATACATCAGAAGTGGTGAAAATTTACATCTGATATGGGTTTTAGAATTAGCTGTGGCAAAATGGCTCGATAGCGCCACCTACAAAATTTCAATTAAGCGCCCTTTGTGCTACGTTTCACGTACAGGTATGAAATTCAGTAGACACATGTAACAGCCGAATACCTACAAAAAAAGTCTCAGAGTGAAATCTGAAAACCAACAGGAAGTCAGATATTTTGAATTTTCTTTGCAAAATTTGTGCAGTTTTTGCCATTTCCACATGTTGTACTTTAATGAACTCCTCCTAGAGCTTTAATCAGATCAACAACATATTTGGTCAGTCTAATCTAAAGGCCTTTGAGATGTTAAATTGCGAAGATCTAGAGTTTTCGCTGAAGGGCGTGTCCGTGGCGGTCTGACAAAGTCTGATGTTTCGCCATGAAAAAGGAAGTTGTTGTAACTCAGGCATACTATGTCTGATCTGCTCCAAACTTCACATGTTTTATTAGAGTCCTGACCTGAAGACATCTATATGACAATATTCAGTTACAGTCATAGCGCCAGCTGGGGGCAACAGGAAATGACATGTTTTACACTGTGATTAACTCCTCCTAGAGATTTAATCAGATCAATGTTATTTTTGGTCAGTCTAATCTAAAGGCCTTTGTGACGTTAAATTGCGAAGATCTAGATTTTTCGCTGAAGGGCGTGTCCGTGGCGGCATGACGAAGTCTGTTATTTCGCCATGAAAAAGGAAGTTGTTGTAACTCAGACAAACAATGTCCGATCTGCCCCAAACTTCACATGTTTTATTAGAGTCCTGACCTGAAGACATCTTCATGACAATATTCAGTTACAATCATAGCGCCACCTGCAGTCAACAGGAAATGACATGTTTTACACTGTGATTAACTCCTCATAGAGATTTAATCAGATCAACATCAAATGTTATCAGTCTAATCTTAAGACCTTAGCGATGATAAATATCAAATATCTTGAGTTTTCGCTGAAGGACGTGTCCGTGGCGGCCTGACAAAGTCTGATGTTTCGCCATTAAAGAGGAAGCTGTTGTAACTCAGGCATACTATGTCCGATCTGCTCCAAACTTCACATGTGTGATAAGAGTCCTGGCCTAAAGACATCTATATGACAATATTCAGTTAGCCATAGCGCCACCTGCTGGCAACAGGAAATGGCATGCTTTACACTGTAATTCACTACCAGATTCACATTTCATTATGCCACAAAGTACCAAACATACTAGAAACACGTTAAATCATGCAACACTTGGCTGAGTGCTAATTTATGTGATTAACGCCACTAAAGAAACAGGAAGTTGTTGTAACTCAGGCATACAATGTCCGATCTGCTCCAAACTTCACATGTTCGATAAAAGTTCTGGCCTGAAGACATCAACATAGCAATATTCAGTTACGGTCAAAGCGCCACCTGTTGGCCACAGGAAGTGTGGCATTTCGAAATGACTTTGGCATAATTCTCCTGTATTCACTCGCTTACATGCATGATGCCCACTGTTCACTGTTTTCCTAAGGCCAACGGGTGGCGGTGAGCCCGGGTGCGAGGGCCCTTTCATCGCTGCTTGCAGCTTTAATTTACTGTGTTACCAATATTTTTTAACTTCACTTTTTAAAAAATCTAAAATATATTTTTAAAAACCACAAAAAATTATTTCAATATCATTGAAAGTTGAAATTTGGGTGTTAGGGTTAGGGACAGCCACTTCCCAATTGAAAGTACCCAATAAATGATGATTTTATATTAAGCTTACTGATATTTTAAATATTATTGTGGGATTCAATAGATAATAGAAGGATTTTAGTAAATATCTAAAATTTGAATACTTACTTTTTAAATGTGTATATATATATATATATATATATATATATATATATATATATATATATATATATATACTTTTACATATATAAGTCGTCCTTACCACTACCCCTGGGTAACGCTACTCCCGACAGCGCCTCCAGAACAGAACTCTTTCCTGAGCTTTGGTCTCCAATGACGGCGATGGCAGGCAACGCCAGGTCCTTTTCGACTCCCAAAGACCGCAAATTGTCGATAGTGTCGATGCAAGGGCGGATTTTTTCCTCATAGTGCTGGCTGAACGTGTAACTCATTTTCTCCATCCTTATGTCGGAATGTCAGGCGCTGTCTGCTCGTGCACTCCTCGATAGGACTGTCTCAGAGTGATGCTGTTTCTTTACCGGTACGTTGCTAGGTTTCATTTCCTGGATATCACAATAGTTTCGTTTCACCCCTTTAAGTACGGTTTCATTGTTAAATAGGCTACATGAAAAATAAAATAATCACACAATATGCCTTGAGATTTACACATCTGAACAAAATCGGTCTGGTAAGACCTGAATGTCTACAAAACGTTTTAATCACGTGTACATCACAAACAATAACACATTATTTGTGAGCAAAAAGAAGATTTTTCTAATTTAGCACAACATATTTTATTGTGAATATTATGAAAAATGTCTTCCATTTGTCAAACAGCTCAAACAAGAAAATAAAAACAGTAGAATGTGGATATACTGAGTCTGTGGCAATGGCATTTTCTCTAACAGTTTTACATTAATGTTAAGCAGCCATTAATCAAACAAGAAAATAACAAAAGTACAGGATCATAGTTACACACGTGTAACTATTTTTAGAGTCTGATGGTGATCCGGTGACAGGGTCATGGGCGGCCAAGGCTCATCGATGCACGTGGGGAGTGAAGGCTGGCCCGTGTGGTCCGATCCAACAGACAAGCTACTGTAGCTCAAACTGCTCAAGAAGTTAATGCTGGTTCTGATAGAAAGGTGTCAGAATACACAGTGCATCACAGTTTGTTGTGTATGGAGCTGCATAGCTGCAGACCAGTCAGGGTGACCATGCTGACCCCGTCCACCGCCGAAAGCATCAACAGTGGACACGTGAGCATCAGAACTGGACCACGGAGCAATGGAGGAAGGTGGCCTGGTCTGATGAATCATGTGGATGGCCGGGTGCGTGTGCGTCGCTTACCTGGGGAACACATGGCACCAGGATGCACTATGGGAAGAAGGCAAGCCGGTGGAGGCAGTGTGATGCTTTGGGCAATGTTCTGCTGGGAAACCTTGGGTCCTGCCATCCATGTGGATGTTACTTTGACACGTACCACCTACCTAAGCGTTGTTGCAGACCGTGAACACCCTTTCATGGAAATGGTATTCCCTGGTGGCTGTGGCCTCTTTCAGCAGGATAATGTGTCCTGCCACAAAGCAGAAATGGTTCAGGAAATTGGTTCTCCAAATTGCCTAGATTGCAAAGACTTTCTTTTTTTTTTACCAATTTATGCTGTCCTACCGCCACTATTTTTGGCCAGGGACATGATGTTGCCGTCAGACTAATGTTTGCTGTCGGCGCCAATGGTCTCATGGGCAGCGCGCCGACATGTAGCGCCAATGCGCTTCGGGCGACCCGAGTTCGAGTCCTGGCTCATAGGTCCTTTCCCGGTCCCGTCCCCCTCTCTCTCCCTCCCACTTAGCTTCCTGTCAAGCTACTGTCCTATCCCAATAAAGGCAAAAAACGGCAAAAATAAATCTTTAAAAAAAAAAAAAAAAAAAAAAAAAAAAAGACTAATGTTTGCTGGATTCTAGCCAAAAATAACCTTGAATTTGGTAACATGTTTTTGCGAAATAACTTGCGAGATGCATGATGTTCCATCATGTAAGCAAAGTCAACAGTGATTACTGTTTGGTTTCATTTCTATGACATGTTATCTAATTGATGACTAGTCTAGGTTTTTTTAGATAGTGTTGTAGTACTCAAGACCGGTCTTGGTCTCGAGACTGGTCTTAAGACCATTTTTGAAGGTCTTGGTCTTGGACGGTCTTGTCTTGGTCTCAGACTAAAAGGACTCTGGATTTTATTTCAAGGGATATCGCTAAATTGAAAAGAAATCAACAAGGGATTGTGTCAGAAATGTCACCAAAATTAATACAAATGCCTACAAAAAAGTACTTGATATTTATATTATAACATGATATAATTAAGCAATATCACAAGAGGACTGTTTTCACAAATATGAGCACAGTTGCAAACATGACATTGATTTCATACAAATGTTCAATAAACAAAAATGTATTTTTAAAACATTAATCTCAACATTTATGCATTTGTAATTGTACCAATTCAGATGCAACTTCTGTTCCACCTCTGCAGTGTAAGGATGAATTTTGATGTTAGAGATTTAAATTGATTGGTAACAGCTCTATATTGTGTCTTATTATTCTAATTGTAATTACTGATTAAAAATAAGACATTTCTCAGGTAAACGTGGATCTTTCAGATGAATTTGAGGAGTGCTAGTCTGGTCTTGGTCTTGACTCTGTTTCGACTTGCCTTGGTTTTGGTCTCTACCCCTCAAAGTCTTGGTCTTGTCTTGGTCTCGACACACACTGGTCTTGGCCTGGGATTAGGTGGTCTTGACTACAATACATATTACATTTTCACTGACAGCCCAAATTTTGCCTTGTTTTAGCCTAGATTTCAGGGCTGTGTTTGGACTGCTATAACATCTTTTAAACGTGAAATTCCTAGCTGGAACTCACTTATTTGCATGTTTAGCATGTTTGTTTTCGGGCAGAAGTGCAAAACGTTGAACTCAACCCAAACGGATTATTATCATAAACAATAAGAAACAATGCTTCAAACAAACACATGTGATGCCAGGTGCACATAATAAGCTTGCAGTGTGTATTTATTTCCGTGCCCATGTTAACAGGTTAGACGAGCATTCACACTGCATGCGGATGCGGTCCGGGAATTTATATAATTAAACTCTACTGTTTCACAGTCAACTGGCTTTTTGCCATCAGGCTAAAGCAAGGAAAAGCACACCTACATCACATTTAAAAATACTTCTACATAATTTATTAATCTTAGTTAATGTTAATCTCAATATTTACTATTAAAATCAAATGTTGTAGGCCTATTTGTTAACATTAGTTAATGCACTGTGAACTAACATAAACAAATAATAAACAGTTGGATTAATTAACATTAACAAAGAATAATAAATACTGTGACAAATGTATTGCTCATTGTTAGTTCTTGTTAGTTAATGCTAGTTAACAAATGAGACCTTATTGTAAAGTGTTACCCGTTTTAATCTCTGAAATACCCTGTAGAGGGCGGTGTTTATCCATAATCAGAATACAGATATGATGAGGTAAACAGAGCAGCACTGTCTGCTGATTAGCAGGTCTTCTGACCATGAAAATAAAAGCCGGAACAAGTCATCTCTAAAGTTTAAAACCTTACATGCTGTATCCTATTAGGTATGTATCATTCCTTATGAAAAAAAGAAAATGCATTCATTTAAAAGTTAAACTACCTGATTATTTCTACCATTGCAAGCCCTAGAACAGCTGAAATTAATCCATGTGCAGTTCTTGGCAAGTGCATTTTGTACATTTTTAATGGTGTAAACTGGTGTAAAAGGACAGGAATTCTTCTGTCAGCATATTGTATTCTGCATAATTTCAAAATATGATGTTTTTGTAAATTGTTACTGAAAATGCAGTTGTTTATACTGTCTGTTTACCATAAGTGCTTCAAAGTATTGTTTTAATTCATTTTGTGCTTTCTTTTGGACCATTCTACTTCTCAAAACCAACAATGCACAAGTTCAAAGTAAAGCTCAGCTCAATGCCTCAGAGGACTGTTAGTATCCCTGGCTGTTTGACCAGTGTTTATTGACCAGAACACATTTTCAGGGACATTGAAAGATGTTGTAAATATTGTTATAAATGAGCTTTTAAAATATTTATTCTGTGTCAGATATTTCCCATTACATCGAGAGTGTTGAAGAAGCATTATTGTGACCTCATTTGATCGTGTGACTTTATACATTAGCTGGTTCTCAAAGCCCACCCAAACCTCAATATTAGGCATTGCATGTGTTGCTATCAGCATGATTGTATGAAAGTCAGGCAGCTGAAACAAGACCTCCTGAAGTTTTTGGAAACTGAGCTCCAGTTTTTAAGTCAGCCAACTAGTTTGAAGGAAGTAAAAGATCTGTAAAGAGATTGAAAATCTGTCACCCCTCATGTCGTTACAAACCTGTCGACTTTCGTTCATCTTGGGAACACAAACGAAGATCTTTTTAATGAAATCTGAGAGATTTCTGTCCCTCCATTGACAGCTACGCAACTACCACTTTGACGCTTTAAAAAGTTCATAAAAAAATCGTAACATTAATCCATATGAATTGAGCGATTTAGTCCACATTTTCTTAAGAGACTCGATCGCTTTATATGAAGAACAGATTGAATTTAGGCTTCTAAATTAAGAAAATCTCTCCAATTTCATTAAAAAGATCTCAACATTCTGGATAAAAAATGTACTTTTTCCTTGATTTTTTTCTTCTTTTTTTCTTTTTTTTTCTTTTCTGGATTAATGTTGTCCTCACACCTCTCTTGGCTGTCAGATTATTCTGGCAATTCATATTTTCTGCAACAAAGCTGTTAAGATGTTTTTATCCAAAAAAATGTTTTTATAATTCATGGATTTAATACAGTTATTTGTTGTCTGTCAATCTTATTCACTATTTTATACTCCCATTGAAACTCATAAAATTATGTAGACTGAAAAAGTGAATCTCTGGAGTCAGACCTCCATTAATCAGTTCTGTGCTTCTATTATAATATGCACCCTCACTTTCACAGCAATCGAAAAATCAATAAACATATCAGGAGTTTCTATGATTATTATGCCAGGATATTTTCTGGCAATAATAAACAATTAGGGATGTCATTAAAAAGTTAAAGGGATAGTTCACCCAATAATGAAAATTCTTTTATCATTGACTCACTTTCGTGTTTTTCCAAACCTGTATGACTTTCTGTCTACTCTGGAACACAAAAGATGACATTTTGAAGAATGATGGTAACCAAACAGTTTTAGTTCCCATTCACTCCCATTGTTTTTTATGTTTGTTTGTTTGTTTGTTTGTTTTTTTAACAATGGAAATCATTGGAAACTTAAACTGAATTGATTTGAATTAATTTGATTAAAACTGAATTTGATTACCAACATTCCAATTCTGGAATTGGATACTTGTTATGAAATTACAATTTGATTCCTCTTATCAATTCCTTTGTGTGCATTTTAATATGACTTTAAACCATTTAAGTGACTGTTTTCTGTGCTGCGCACACATCCAAAACGAGCACATAAGTCGCCTCTCATACTGTATACTGTGCGATACTGAACTGAGTTCTCTTCCGCGTCTTTTTGCACTTGAACGGACAATACACACAACAATGTCAAAATATCCTTGTAAACACAGTGGGTTTTAAGTGAACATAAATAGTTGACAAAGAAAACATATATATATATGGGTCCGTGCAGCTCTTAAAGTGACAGCAGCCTAATATTCCTGTCTCTATAATAATGTTAATCAAACAACAAAAGACAAAGAGAAAATTCACTCACTGCTCCTGACTGAACGGAGCCCCGCACATGACAAAAAAAAGTAAATCGTGCAGACAACTTACTACTTTGTTCCCTTCGATTTGCTAAATTGTGCTCACGATTTACTATTTCGTTCTCTCGATTTGCTAAATTGTGTTCACGATTTACTATTTCGTTCCCTCGATTTACTATTTCGTTCCCTCGATTTGCTAAATTGTGCTCACGATTTACTATTTCGTTCTCTCGATTTGCCAAATCGTGCACATGATTTACTATTTCGTTCCCTCGATTTGCTAAATTGTGCTCACGATTTACTATTTCGTTCTCTCGATTTGCTTAATTGTTCACGATTTACTATTTCGTTCCCTCGATTTACTATTTCGTTCCCTGGATTTGCTAAATTGTGCTCACGATTTACTATTTCGTTCTCTCGATTTGCTAAATTGTGCTCACGATTTACTATTTCGTTCTCTCGATTTGCTAAATTGTGCTCACGATTTACTATTTCGTTCCCTCGATTTGCTAAATTGTGCTCACGATTTACTATTTCGTTCTCTCGATTTGCTAAATTGTGCTCACGATTTACTATTTCGTTCTCTCGATTTACTATTTCGTTCCCTGGATTTGCTAAATTGTGCTCACGATTTACTATTTCGTTCTCTCGATTTGCTAAATTGTGCTCACGATTTACTATTTCGTTCTCTCGATTTGCTATTTCGTTCCCTGGATTTGCTAAATTGTGCTCACGATTTACTATTTCGTTCTCTCGATTTGCTAAATTGTGCTCACGATTTACTATTTCGTTCTCTCGATTTGCTATTTCGTTCCCTGGATTTGCTAAATTGTGCTCACGATTTACTATTTCGTTCTCTCGATTTGCTAAATTGTGCTCACGATTTACTATTTCGTTCTCTCGATTTGCTATTTCGTTCCCTGGATTTGCTAAATTGTGCTCACGATTTACTATTTCGTTCTCTCGATTTGCTAAATTGTGCTCACGATTTACTATTTCGTTCTCTCGATTTGCTAAATTGTGCTCACGATTTACTATTTCGTTCTCTCGATTTGCTAAATTGTGCTCACGATTTACTATTTCGTTCTCTCGATTTGCCAAATTGTGCTCACGATTTACTATTTCGTTCCCTTGATTTGCTAAATTGTGCTCACGATTTACTATTTTGTTCTCTCGATTTGCCAAAATGTGTGCATGATTTACTATTTTGTTCCCTTAATTTTTTAAACTGTGCTCACGATTTACTATTTCGTTCCCTTGATTTGCTAAATTGTGCTCACGATTTACTATTTCGTTCTCTCGATTTGCCAAATCGTGTGCATGATTTACTATTTTGTTCCCTTAATTTGCTAAACTGTGCTCACGATTTACTATTTCGTTCCCTCAATTTGCTAAATTCTGCACACGATTTACTATTTCATTCCCTTGATTTATAAATCGTGCACATCATTTAGAAAATTGAGGTAACGAATTAGTAAATCATGCGCACGATTCAGCCTACAATTTTTTTCCTGCATGTCATGTGTGAGGCTCCGTACTTTTGTAACTACTGTATATTAGTAGTGTATATTTTATTTATAAAGTGCAGTGTTCTTTTATATTTCATTTATATTTTTTATAAAACTGTCTTTGTTCAGTTGTACGTATTTGTGTGATTGCTAAATTGTTCATTTGTTCTTTTTTTAATTAGCCTACTGAGTGTTTACTTGTCTTTAATAATGCCTGAAATGTATATTAGTTAGGCTAGGTGTTTTTACTATGGTATTTTTAAACCATAGGCAATAGTTTGTGTAAGGGTTCCTGAGCCTGTTGATTTTTGTTAATAGTATTCAGCTGATATGTTTTGCAATAGCCTACAACTTAGAATAAATGTGAATGATATCTAAGGGTTTTTTTTACCTTATTGGAATCTAAATAAGGAATCGATAAGAATTGGAATCGATAAGCAGAATCAATGTAAAAGTATTTGCAACACCAAACATTTTGTGCACAGATGTTATTTTTTTAAGCAGACTGGACCATATGTGTTTGAGGACTCTGCAATGTCCAGTCTGTTATTACTTGAATCCTTTCCCATGCAAATGAAACACACACACACACACACACATACACACACACACACACACACACACACACACACACACACATACCTACTTAACTACAATGTGAGGACGTATGACTGGATACCCTACCTTTAGGGACTACCCTTTCTGAAGGGTCTAGAGACTAAAGAAAGACATCACTGCGCTTCTGGAGAAGCCCTTATTACAGATATCACTTGATTTTATCAATAAAACACTTCCTTAAAGACCTGACACTTTACCTTCACATTGGGGACAGTATTTTATATGTCCAATTTGGGGACATACACAAACTCTGATCTAGTCATCCTTTGAGGACTGTGGAGATACACAGACTCTGGTTAAGGTACACTTTCAGGACTTTGTTGTAACTTGTAATTTTGTAAGTTATTTATCCTAAGAAGACACAGAAGTGTAATATTACAATTCAAAGTTTCAATACTGGGTACTGGAATCAAGCTAGAGCAGAGAAACTAGTGTGAGAGACTAAACTGGGCTTTTTAACTTCTTCAAGAGCACTGAAAATGGGTAGCATACATTTTCATTTGATTTGCAGCTTGAGATCGAGTGCCTTTGGATTGCTCAGTTGGGAAATGACAATTAACATTCAGAAATATTATTGATTCGACTGTATTGACTATCAGAGAACAAAAGATGAACTGAATTAAGCTGAATAATGACATTATTGTCTTCTGCAGAACTGTTTTACAACTCAAATATAAGTCATGTCAATTGTTACAATTTGCAACAGTTATTTTAAGGTGTTTTGAAGTTAACTGTATAGTATAACACACTTTAGAAATAAAGTTGTCTTGACTTCAAGGCAGAGAACACTTCCCTGACCACTGCCTGCATCCCTCTAGTTTATTTAGTATTGACTGCAAATAATCATTACCCCAAAAACATCTTAAGATGTTTTCCTCACCAGAGTCATCTCTGGCTACTCACTGGGGCCTTAAGACATTAGGCATGTTTTCTGTAAAATGTAATAATAGTCAAACAACTATATGAATAAAAATAGTGATACACACACTCCGATAAAATGACTCTTTGGGGACTCTAGTGATACACAAAATCTGATAAAATGACTCTTTGAGGACTCTAGTCATACACACACTCCGATAAAATGACTCTTTGGGGACTCTAGTGATACACACACTCCGATAAAATGACTCTTTGGGGACTCTAGTGATACACACACTCCGATAAAATGACTCTTTGAGGACTCTAGTCATACACAAAATCCGATAAAATGACTCTTTGAGGACTCTAGTCATACACACACTCCGATAAAATGACTCTTTGGGGACTCTAGTCATACACAAAATCCGATAAAATGACTCTTTGAGGACTCTAGTCATACACACACTCCGATAAAATGACTCTTTGGGGACTCTAGTGATACACACAATCAGATAAAATGACTCTTTGAGGACTCTAGTGATACACACACTCCGATAAAATGACTCTTTGGGGACTCTAGTGATACACACACTCCGATAAAATGACTCTTTGAGGACTCTAGTCATACACAAAATCCGATAAAATGACTCTTTGAGGACTCTAGTCATACACAAAATCCGATAAAATGACTCTTTGGGGACTCTAGTGATACACACACTCCGATAAAATGACTCTTTGAGGACTCTAGTCATACACAAAATCCGATAAAATGACTCTTTGAGGACTCTAGTCATACACAAAATCCGATAAAATGACTCTTTGGGGACTCTAGTGATACACACAATCAGATAAAATGACTCTTTGAGGACTCTAGTCATACACACACTCCGATAAAATGACTCTTTGGGGACTCTAGTGATACACACAATCAGATAAAATGACTCTTTGAGGACTCTAGTGATACACAAAATCCGATAAAATGACTCTTTGGGGACTCTAGTGATACACACACTCCGATAAAATGACTCTTTGGGGACTCTAGTGATACACACACTCCGATAAAATGACTCTTTGAGGACTCTAGTCATACACAAAATCCGATAAAATGACTCTTTGAGGACTCTAGTCATACACACACTCCGATAAAATGACTCTTTGGGGACTCTAGTGATACACACAATCAGATAAAATGACTCTTTGAGGACTCTAGTGATACACAAAATCCGATAAAATGACTCTTTGGGGACTCTAGTGATACACACACTCCGATAAAATGACTCTTTGGGGACTCTAGTGATACACACACTCCGATAAAATGACTCTTTGAGGACTCTAGTCATACACAAAATCCGATAAAATGACTCTTTGGGGACTCTAGTGATACACACACTCCGATAAAATGACTCTTTGGGGACTCTAGTGAGACAAACTGATTAAATGAGTCTTTAATATTAACAATATCAACACATTGTGGAGAATAACAGAAATTCAAAAAGATTAGAAAAAAAAACAATTTACAAAGGACAACGATGCAAATGCAAAACTGGCACTAACTTGGAGGCTTCCGTACTTCCTCCATTCATCAGTCTTTAAATTCTCTCTAACTTCCTCCTTTACCTTCACCCTCCTCCTTCCCTTTACATTCACTCGCTCTTTTCATCCCCTTTACATTCGCTCCTCCCTCTTTTCATCCCCTTTACATTCGCTCCTCCCTCTTTTCCACAACCTTTACATTCGCTCCTCCCTCTTTTCATCCCCTTTACATTCGCTCCTCCCTCTTTTCCACAACCTTTACATTCACTCCCTCTTTTCATCCCCTTTACATTCGCTCCTCCCTCTTTTCCACAACCTTTACATTCACTCCCTCTTTTCATCCCCTTTACATTCGCTCCTCCCTCTTTTCCACCTTTACATTCGCTCCTCCCTCTTTTCATCCCCTTTACATTCGCTCCTCCCTTTTCCACAATCTTTACATTCGCTCCTCCCTCTTTTCCACAACCTTTACATTCGCTCCTCCCTCTTTTCATCCCCTTTACATTCGCTCCTCCCTTTTCCACAACCTTTACATTCGCTCCTCCCTCTTTTCATCCCCTTTACATTCACTCCTCCCTCTTTTCACAATCTTTACATTCACTCCTCCCTCTTTTCATCCCCTTTACATTCGCTCCTCCCTCTTTTCCACAACCTTTACATTCGCTCCTCCCTCTTTTCACAACCTTTACATTCGCTCCTCCCTCTTTTCATCCCCTTTACATTCGCTCCTCCCTCTTTTCACAACCTTTACATTCGCTCCTCCCTCTTTTCATCCCCTTTACATTCGCTCCTCCCTCTTTTCCACAACCTTTACATTCGCTCCTCCCTCTTTTCATCCCCTTTACATTCGCTCCTCCCTCTTTTCCACAACCCTTACATTCGCTCCTCCCTCTTTTCACAACCTTTACATTCGCTCCTCCCTCTTTTCATCCCCTTTACATTTGCTCCTCCCTCTTTTCCACAACCTTTACATTCGCTCCTCCCTCTTTTCACAACCTTTACATTCACTCCTCCCTCTTTTCATCCCCTTTACATTCGCTCCTCCCTCTTTTCCACAACCTTTACATTCACTCCCTCTTTTCATCCCCTTTACATTCGCTCCTCCCTCTTTTCACAACCTTTACATTCGCTCCTCCCTCTTTTCATCCCCTTTACATTCGCTCCTCCCTCTTTTCATCCCCTTTACATTCGCTCCTCCCTCTTTTCCACAACCCTTACATTCGCTCCTCCCTCTTTTCACAACCTTTACATTCGCTCCTCCCTCTTTTCATCCCCTTTACATTCGCTCCTCCCTCTTTTCCACAACCTTTACATTCGCTCCTCCCTCTTTTCACAACCTTTACATTCACTCCTCCCTCTTTTCATCCCCTTTACATTCGCTCCTCCCTCTTTTCATCCCCTTTACATTCGCTCCTCCCTCTTTTCCACAACCCTTACATTCGCTCCTCCCTCTTTTCACAACCTTTACATTCGCTCCTCCCTCTTTTCATCCCCTTTACATTCGCTCCTCCCTCTTTTCCACAACCTTTACATTCGCTCCTCCCTCTTTTCACAACCTTTACATTCACTCCTCCCTCTTTTCATCCCCTTTACATTCGCTCCTCCCTCTTTTCACAACCTTTACATTCGCTCCTCCCTCTTTTCACAACCTTTACATTCACTCCTCCCTCTTTTCATCCCCTTTACATTCGCTCCTCCCTCTTTTCACCTTTTCATTCGCTCCTCCCTCTTTTCACCTTTACATTCGCTCCTCCCCCTTATCCCCTTTACCTCAACAATGAAAACGGAACATTGAAAATAGGGCTGGGCGATATATCGTATGCGATTGTCACGTGCATTTCGTCAGTAAAGCCGGTTCCCTGATTACCACTAAATCGCCATCACCTGCTTTCAAATGGAGCGCCATTTAATAGACAGAGCCGTAGATCACTGACAAGCTACGCAATATCGCCTTCATTATCGAAGGCGATTCATCTGCAATAATGAAGGCGATATTGCGTAGCTTGTCAGTGATCTACGGCTCTGCCTATTAAATGCCGCTCCATTTGAAAGCAGGTGATGGCGATTTAGTGGTAATCAGGGAACCGGCTTTACTGACGAAATGCGCGTGACAATCGCATACGATATATCGCCCAGCCCTAATTGAAAATGAACTATTCTTTCTTCATTAGCGTTCTTATACTCTGTCTTTCTTGATGTAAAATATATTTATAAGAGCTAATATGGGATTATTTTACTTGGGATAAATGGTACAGATTAAAGAAAAGTATTTTTGATTAGTTTATGCAACATCGCAGTACAGTCTTCTGCTAACAACTTTAATGTACAGCATTTTCAATGAGCTGGTCACTAGTTGAGCCACTCTCTTCACACAAATAATACTTTTAACACTTTCCACATCATATTATATTTTTACAGTATTATTATATATTTTATATATATATATATATATATATATTTTTTTTTTTTTTTTTTTTTTTTTTTTTACAGTAAAGAAGTTATAAAAGGCACTGAAGTGTTTTTGTGTTTGTGCCTTCTCACAAACCACCCTTTCTTTTAAGAGTCGTGATCCTGTTCCGCACATAATTTTTCACACCAGTCCATGTTCGCTGCTTCAAAGCTTCTGGCTCTGCGTGAATGCATCTTTCACAGTCTTGCTTACCAGGAACTTTGCATGTCTTGATGAACTCCATCATGTGTCTCTCTACTGCTTTTACCTCATTGTCCTCCCATTTCTTTTTTGGAGCATTTGAAGAACCTATGGAATAATTAAAAATGTAATTCTCATAACAACTAAATCAGTGAGTATGACCAAATCATACATATGTCCTAATGTGTAGATTTTTCTGAATTTTGAAAAGCCTTTGGATGGCTATTGCTGCTTGGAGCTAATTTATGGTTATTTGATGATTATTGTGTGTGTAGTTTAGAGATTTTTCTTACCTTGATCCTCTTGTGAAACAGATTGATCAGATTGAACAGGTGGATCAGTCTCTGCTGGTGCTGTTGTCTGAGATACGTCACTGTAATCCTCCTCATCACTTGACATGGAATCACCTTGAGCCTCAAGTTGCTCTAAACAATTGATAAAAAAATCAACAGTTTATTGATTATACTTAGCATCTGTAACATATGATAATGTACAGTTTTTGCAAATATATACAGCACAGACACACACAGACCGTTCAAGTATACTCATACCATTTGGGTCAATTTCAATGTTGTCAAGTTTCTTTCCTTTGAAGTCAGACAGTGTTCCTTTCTCCATGGCCATTAGGACTTTACTCATTTTTGCCAACTGCAGTGTCCCCTCTGGTAACCGGTAATACGGTGACGGTGATGAGGTCATCACAGAGGTGGACACAGCACAGGGTGGTGATGAAGAGGATGCATCAGTTGTGGACGTGACTAAGGATGACTGTAACAGTTTGAAAATATAATTTGAATAAAAACAAGGTCTACAAGCAAAAGAACTAAGGAAACTATTAATTAATATTAAAATAATTAGCTGTTAATGGACTGAGGTGTTGATCACAGAGTATTGTGATGATGTTGACATATTACTCACCAAACAATCTTTTTGTGATAGCTGTTTAGCAATCGTATTGCATTCATTTTCAATTTCTGCCCTGTTAAAACGTTCATAGCAATCTTCATGATGTTTTCTTAATTTTGCCAGTCTTGATTGAAACCGCTTCTGTGGATATATAAAGAAGTATTTAGCATAAAGGGTTAGTTCACCCAAAAATGAAAATATTGTCAATAATTACTCACCCTCATGTCGTTCCACACCCGTAAGACCTTTGTTCATCTTCAGAACACAAATTAAGATATTTTAGATTAAATCCGATGGCTCAGTGAGGCCTCTATTCAAAGCAATAACATTTCCTCTTTCAAGATCCATTAATGTACTAAAAAACATATTTATATCAGTTCATGTGAGTTCAGTAGTTCTACTTTAATATTATAAAGCAACGAGAATACTTTTTGTGCGCCAAACAAACAAAATAACGACTTCGACAATATAGTGATGGGCCGATTTCAAAACACTGCTTCGGAGCTTCACAAATCAAATCAGTGACTCGGCTCTCCTATCAAACGGCTAAACTGTTGAAATCATATGACTTTGGCGCTCCGAGTCACTGATTCAATAGGTTGTTTGCAATCACGTGGTTCTGGTGAAGCGCAAAATTCCGGTGGAGGGCAAGCAGTGAAAATTAGAATGGAAAAGATGGAGAAAAGTCCTTTCTGTGCTGGTTTAGAAAGGTTTAAACAGAAAATCACAACATATGTTGGCGATCCTTGTGTTATGAAGAGGAGAGACTTTTCCACTGAATTGAAAGACTTGATTGCCATCGAGGAGGCAGATATAGAGAATGTGAAGCTGCCGTCACGCCGCGTTCAGTTCTAGTCTGGTTTGTTTATATCGCGCTGCCTTTCTGCTAGTGAAGTCAAGTGCAGTATTTTAATTTTTGATTGTGAAAAATGTCGCCATTGTTGGTCATTTATGCTGAATCGAGAATTGTAATAGGAACTCACAGTATCGTTCGGGGAAAAAAAAAATGGACGGTAATACAATTTTCGCCTTGGTTGAGAAGGTGAGGAAAGACGACTTTTAGCAAATGTAATAATGTCACTAAATAAACCCACTGCCTTTCACTTAAAAAAAAACAAAAAAAACAAACATACTTTTGAGTTTTGTATTTGGTTTTTGTGCAATAATTAATTAACATTATGTTTGCGAGTATGATCACTCGCTTGTGAATGATTGTAACTTGCACACAGCCACTTCAAAACTGTTCACAAGCTTCTATGGGTTTGATTTTGGTCATTTGTTGAAATAAATACAAAAATACAGCGTGTCGGTGTCCGTCCCCTGATCGTGACCCTCCGATTCTCCTTATGGGGAAAGTGAATATTTACAAAAATAACATTAAAACTAGTTACATTTACACGCTTCCAACAAAGAAATGCATCATCTTCTGTCAGCTTGTTAAATATTTATTTTATTTGGACATTTTCTACCATACGACGGCTGAAAGCAGCAGCGCGTGACACTATTCTCGTGGTAACCAGATCAACATTGTAAACAATTCTACAAAACTGAAGGGAAAACACCCAATTATAATTAAATAGGATAAAATATCTTCTCCTCCCTGCAAACGATAGCATGTAGAATGTTAATATTTAACCGAGTCAAAAACAAAAGGTAAGTATCCATATTAATTTCAGTATCAGCAGATGCAAAACGCTATAAAAAGGCGACAACTTTTAACGTTAAAAAATGAAAAGTTATAAAAAACGGTATAAGTTATGTAAACGATATAAACACCTTCTGGGTTCTCGATTTTAACGATTTGAGCAACTATAAACAATGCAAAACCTTTTGAGTTTTTGATAGGATTCCTATATAGAAACATCACTCCCTGCCCTCCAGACTCATTCGCGCTGCTGCTGTGACGTCATGTGCAAACAACCCATTCATAAAGCTCCAAAGCAGTGTTTTGAAATCGGCTCATCACTATATTGTTGAAAAGTCGTTATTTTGTTTTTTTGGTGCACAAAAATATTCTCGTCACTTTATAATATTAGGGTTGAATCACTGTACTCACATGAACTGATTTAAATATGTTTTTAGTACCTTTATGGTTCTTGAGAGAGGAAATGTCATTGCTTTGAATAGAGGCCTCACTGAGCCATCGGATTTAATAAAAAATATCTTAATTTGTGTTCTGAAGATGAATGAAGGTCTTACAGGTGTGGAACGGCATGAGGGTGAGTAATTAATGACATTATTTGAACTAACCTTTTAAACAAACATAAAATGTACATTAACAATATTGAAAATAAAATTGTGACAATAACTAGGTAACTAGCAGAGGTGGGTAGTAAGGCGCTACATTTACATTCCATAACTTTTGGTGCTTGAGCGGTTAATAAACAGAACTGCATGTGTCTAAAGAACATTGTAGCTGGAGCTACTTCTCTCTGTTTATGTCTATGACGAGTCACACAGATACTGTGCTTCTCCGCAGTGGTTCCTTCCAGACCGGGAAGGAACCAATTTAACTTTTTACATTTCTGACAGAATATTATTTTGTACCATTTGGAGCGTTTACACAAAGTGTGCTGGATGAAGTGGACACGCACCTACAATCAACTAAAAACAAACCTTCTAATGCATCCCATGGTCTGCCAGCGATAAAGATCTTTTCTAGTTGAACACCTGTGCATCAGCTGTTAGTAGTTGCCTGTGTTGAATAGGGTGTTCAGTATTTTGGGGGCGGAGCAATGAAGGGAGGGGTGTGGTTGTTTGGGTGTCGATTTCAAATATCAACAGTTTTTCCCAGAAATCATCTAATAGTTGCTGCATTATGAGATAGTTACCGTTTTTCTTGATGTTCTTGCTTTGCCTGACTGCTTATGTGGACCACTGCTGTTCACCTCGTCCAATCCAGGTGAAGAAACAGGAGCAGCACAATGGGGCTGGATGCCAGAAAAGGAACCAGTGAATATAAAAATCAGAAATGTTTGTATAGAACAGAAAAACTAGTAATTACTCTAGCTGTCCTACAGTAACTTTATCTATCACTCCTTTCCTTCTGTTAACACCCAGACACACTACTCACAAAAGAGTCAATAATATAGAATAATGATACAGATGTTTTAAAGTGGACTTACCGATCTCTGCGGACCCAAACTGATGGATGGCTTTTTATCAGAGGATTCAGTTGATGCTTGATTCAAAGGCTTGAGAAATATGAGACCACAATCACATGGTAACTAATCAGATAGTAAAAGATTATCCTGAATTACTGATCAATCTTTCTATCATTTTCTTGATAGTACCTTGACTCGCCATGGCCAATCTGAGTATCCGTGATTGAAAGTGATTTCTTCCCCTGGTAGAATGTCTCGCACAGCAAAGAGACACAGGTGAGGTTTCCTGCTCACTTCAAGGGTTCTCATTTTGCAAGTAGGATTTCTGTGTTCGTCATTTACAAGTCTTCCCAAGGAACCGTCTTCTTTAGATGCATCTATGCTATAAAGACATAAAATTATTACTCAATACTTGTAATCTTATATATGCTAGACATGTAGAGTTATTTTTAAGTGGAAACCCACCGCTCTGCATAAGTTGTATGTCTCGTTTTTTAATCTACCTGATTCAGATCATCAGCTGATCATCAGGACACAGCTCTATGAACTCAACCGAGTGTGTCAGGTTAAGGAGACAAACAGAATCTGCAGAGAGGAGGGTCTGAGAACCACGGATCTATCGGACAGTGTATGGCAACATCCTCTCAGCAGACAAATGCATCTAACATTCACCATTTTGTTCTCTTTTGGGAATACGGTTAAAAACGAATATTGATGACTCAAAGAAACTGCACTCAGCACCCTTCAAGTCAGTTCATGGTTGATTTTAAGTATTAAGGGGTGTGTTCACACTTGGCATGTTTGTTTAGATTAAAATGAACCCTGGTGCCATTGCTCTTTTATGGCACTTTCTCACTGTGCGGTACGACTCAACTCGGCTCGGTTTGTTCTTCCACTGCAGTTAGTACCGCTTCAAAGTGATTGGGATTATAGTCTGATCATTACAGTTGTGCTGCCACCTCGTCTACTGACCACGATAGAGGCATTTCTTTTTTCAAGTTGCATGTGATGGTCATTTAAAACAAGTCAATTAAAAAACACGAGACAGCAAACCCGCTAGAATTAAATCTTGCAGGTTTGCGATACAATATAGTGCCTCTACTACATCAATCCAACAGGTCTGTACTCACCACCAATTTCTGCCACGCCACTGAAACTCAAACAGGAACGCATTCTCGGCCTCAGTGTAGTGTTCAGCTCGGTCAAGACTCTCTTCTGAACTCAGAAGTTCACCTCTGTATTCAAGAGCAAAATCACCTCTGAAAAAAGCTCTAGTGGTGAAAACTCCACGCCCTGAAGAGGAGAAATGCATTAGATTCAGCAGTTTATTAAAAGTCAACTATCATTTTGATCATTACTTAAAGTTCTCTGCCATATGATGTACATTATATGTAAAAGGGAAATTACTGAATGAAAATAGTCAATAGCCAGGCAAATTTCTAAGTATGCTGTGCTTTTTATACATTACATTATACTTTAAAGTCTTAAAATTATATAGTTAAAATTTTTATACTCTTTCATACATAAGCAATATTATCTTGGCTTTATATAGTTTAGAATAGAGTGCTGCAGCGATGACGTATTTTTGCAGGTGATCCGGTAGTTCACACACCCCTGGTTCCCTCAACTAAAACCCTATATGTTGTTTTAACTGGCTTTTGTATTGCTGCAGAAACTAAGCTTAAGTTTGCCTATTAATACACCACAGTTGCAAAACTTCATCGTCCTCATGATTAAGCTTCAAGAAATCATCTAGAACATGTTTTTGTTATATTATTTTTAAAAGAAAATTCTGTGTTTAACATGCATCGCTTCTGGATAGTTTGTCTTTGTGGTGTATGGATGTTTATGGATGGTTTTTGGCTTTAGATAAAGAGTTTTTTTGTTGTTGTTGATAAATGTGCCTCCAGGAACTGTAAAACTTTAAAAATCCATCTCCCTGTGTAATAAGTATAATGTTTTGCATTCTTATAATGTATGTTTGAATGGTTGTGTACAGTGTACATCCCTAAATCTACCTCTAAACACATCGAGGCTGTGAAAGTGACTAGTGAGTAGATGACTTTATCTGTTCAGGTGACGATTTTTAATGTCCCAGACAAACCTCTGTCTCCCATTTAGACACTTGTTAGCAACTGCCTTTAAAGTAAAAGCTTTTTTTTTTTTTTTTTAAATCACAAGAGGGTATTACTGATGTATATTGTGTCTTAGAAAAAAAAAAGTGAAAAAGCAGCCCTTACTTCAGGAATTTAACCAAAACCCAATAATAAAAAAAAAAATTAAAAAAAACATTGATCATGTACATGATCATGCACAACGATATACTGATAGCTGCAAAAAAAATAATCACCTTATTGAAGGTCTAACGGGTATGGAACGGCATGAGGGTGAGTAATAAATGACATTATTTGAACTAACCCTATTATAAAAATGATCCATTGTCCTGGTTTACATACAAACCAATAACCACCTAAAAGTTCAGTTCACCCAAAAATGAAATTCTGTCATTTATTATTCTCCCTCATGTCGTTTCACACCCGTAAGACCTTCATTCATCTTCAGAACACAAATTAAGATATTTTTGATCAAATTCAATGGCTCAGTGAGGCCTGCATTGAGAGCAAAATCATTTCCTTTTTCAGTGTTCAGAAAGCTACTAAAGACATATTTAAAACAGATCATGTGACTACAGCAGTTCAATACTTTTTGTGTGCCCAAAATCACCCATCACTAGATATTATTGAATAAAGTGGTTATTTTGTTTTTCTGTGCACAAAAAAATATTCTCATCACTTCATAACATTAAGGTTGAACCACTGTAGTCACATGACTGTTTTAAATATGTCTTTAGTAGCTTTAGAGGTCTCACCGAGCCATCAGATTTTATCAAAAATATCTTAATTTGTGTTCTGAAGATGAATGAAGGTCTTACAGGTGTGGAACAACATGAGGGTGAGTAATTAATGACAGAAACTTCAATTTTGAGTGAACTAACCCTTTAAACTACAAGACTTTATTTGTAAAGCAGGTTATTCTGCATTAATGACATCAAGACCAAACCATTCGTGTATCTGGTTAGTCATAAATACTTGCCTTTATATTTGCTGATGAACTGCTCTTGAAGCCCAGGCTTATCAGCTCTACGGGTCATGTGATCCTCTGCATCCTGCAGAGGTGTTTTACGCCTTTTGCTTTTCAGCATTATTTCTGGAAAAAAAGAAATAAAAAGAAATATAAGGTGAATGGATTAAATAAGCATTTTAAAAATCTTTTTGATCTTACTGGAATTGTTCACCCAAAAATGTACATAATTATTGTACTAATCCTGTACTAAAATTGTACAAACCTGTGTTGTGTTTTTCTGTGGAACACTAAAGTTTATTTTTAAATGTAATACAGAGCTCTATGCAATGACAGCACATGTGACCAGTCTGAAACAGGCATTTAGATTAAAAAAAACAGCAATATCATTGATGCCAAAAACCATTGTGACCAGATGATTGATGTCAATCCATATTCATATTAATTTAAAAGCTACAGATTTTCAGTCAGTAACCTGATAGATTCATATGGATTATTTTGTCTGCTTTGGAGCTTGACACACAGAATAAAAAATACTATAAAGTGTCTATGTACTGTCATTGTGCAAAAAAGCTCTGTGAAGATAAATAAAAAAACATGGATACTTTTGTGTTCCACTAAAAAAAAAAAAGTGTAAATAATGTATTACATAAAATTAAAAATGACATCAAATAATAAAAAATGAAAATTAATTATTTCAAATTACAATACATACTGTTGACATTTTACAAAAAATGAGAAAAACAGGCTACCACTGATTAAATTGTAGAATCTAAAGAGATATTATATGAAATATAACAAAATTATATTTGCTGATCAATGCCTACAAATAAGCAATAAACTGTTTTTTTCCTTATTGCAAAAAAAAAATCAAATGAGAATCAAACTCAAATACAATCGAGAAATAAAACATTAACAGAAAATAATTTAACCACTAAAGTAAACATACATCTTACTAACTTTCATATTTCACAGTGTATTTTAGTTATCATGCATTTTCGGGACAACACTTGATCTCACCTCTCCAGCGTCCATTGATGGGGGTTGTCGTCTTTTTCGCGTCAAGCAATGCCATGTGATTGCATTTCCCGGGAAAACACATCCACAGCTGACGTGCGTGCATGACGTAGTTACGTATTTGGATTTCACGTTGAAATTGTGACTACATTTATTTGACCTAATAAATATTTTGGCAAACACCTAGATCTTTGTTTGATTTATTCACAGTACTGGTTCTTCAAACTTAAATAAAAAAATAAAAAATAAAATAAAAACGGAGGCGTACGTCTTTCTAATGGACAGAGCACATGATCACTTTTAAACGATCTCTTTGGAACACATATCTTAATTTTTACTAATTCTGTTTAATCAAATGTTTGAGTTAAAATCAGGGAGATGTGTGGATTATTTCGAGGCTCTAAAATAAACTTTAACGTGCACTTTATTAACAGCATTTTCTTTCAATTTTTTTTTTTTAATTTATGGTATTTTATATTAAATATAAAGGAAGGAAAAGCTGCTAGATCTTGTAAAAGTGCTTTAAAAACGCATAGCCACGACAGATTATTCCATCATTTGAGCAGCACTCGTGATCTCTCCTCAGAGCTCATCTCACTCTGCACTGAAGCTGCTGCGCTGCTGTGGGGGATGGGCGGGAGGCGCGCGCGCGATCAGAAGCCGGTGGGGGAAGGGCGGCGAGTCACTCAGTGTCAGACTGTCTGCAGCTCTCAGCTAGGGCTAGGGTTAGGGTTAGGGTTAGTGTTAGGGGAGCAGGGGTTTCACATCCAGTGCCTTTTAAAATCAAAGTATGAACAAAATAAATCTGTAAACAAACATGTAAATGTCCCAGCTTGAGTCATGATTCTTTTAAACACTTTTTATACTAAACACTGTAACTGCTCTCTCTCTCTCTCTAAATATAAAACAATGTTTGCTGTAACTGCTCTCCTATTATATATTCTCATTCATATGCATCCTTAAGATGTAAACCAGTATGTGCATTTCTTAAAACAGTTCATACAAATAACAGCACACAATGAATTACCTGCAATAGCCTGTAACCAGCTCATAATCCTTATATCAGTGTCATCAGAATGACAAGTCCTTGTATCATTGTTCACAAAGACACTCTGACAGTATTTTCAGAAGTAATATGGATACGATTTTGATGTCAGTGATTGAAAATACACAAGACTGCACTTTATCTGTATGGCGTACATTTCAACAGTATGAACACGTCTCTCTAGACTGGATGAGACAGGATTCAGATATACTTTCTGGTGGTCTGTCAAAAAATTACAGTAGCTACAATGTCATGTGATATAATGACAGCCAGTGGCACAGATCCTCACCAAACCATCCATTCCAGCGTGATGAATATGATCCTCAACTGGATGGAACTGGAATAAATACTTTGACTGTTGCGATCATCCCAATCGGACTTATGATAGCTGCCTGAATTATGCTCTGTTCACTGTTGGACAGAGGAGAACTGATAACAAAGAAATGTTTCAAGGGTACCCCAAACAAGTGACGAACCTGGCTGGAACATGCTTGTTCAATGAACACTTGTCAGTGGTGTTGTCGATTACCTGAAAGTTTTCATCATCATTGTATGTGTGTTGTCTGCAGCAAGTTTCTGTATTTGGGTGAATATTTGCAGCAAGTGTGTTGTCAAACTGATCAAGATGTTTTGTTCATTTTTTCTGTTTGCATGTGTTTTCTTCAGTTGTGCGCGGTGATCTCTCTCAGCCACCGTAATATTTACTGTATAATGTAAAATGCAAGTAGACTGCAGTAACATAGCATTACATCAGTCTACAGTTTATGTAGTGAACAGTACATAGTGAACATTATCTGATTTCACACCTGTTCTGTCTACAAACACATCTCCCATCATTCGGCTATTTTGACCCGTCTCGGCCTTAAGGTCATGACTGAGAGCATGATCTACAACAGTGGCTCTTATTTCCATCAGAAACATCTCAGTCTTGGCCTCTTCTTCCTCTTCCTCTGTTCTCCTCCGTACCCTTCCACCACACATCCTTACTCCTTCTTCTGTCTGTTGACTCTGTTTGTGTCCTTGTTGTTCATTCATGTTCAGAGTGTGTAACATTGTGTTGTGCTCTGTCTGTGCCTCCCAAATGAGATGGCATCTGAGATATTTTAGAGAACTGTTGAACATTGCTTGAATTACATTCCCCTTCATTATTGAAATTCAAAATTCATCCCTGAAATTTAATAATTCAGGACAAAAAAAGTCTAAAAGAAATGTATAGAAAATATGCTTGACAGTTTATGACTAGTTCAACCATTTTGCATTTAATGGCTTATGAAAATAAAAACTATTCGACACCTAGTATATTTTGATGAACATGACATAAGCAAGTGATAATGTAGGAAACATCTGACACTTGTACATCAAATGCATGAATGTACCAAAGCATTTGCAATTTGTTCAGGAGAATGAGAAACTGCATTTATGATGTGAACAAGAGACTATAATGTGGATGTTGAACAAGTAAGAATTTTAGTTGTGATTGGAGAAATGCACCAAAGTGAGAGAAACTGTTATATATAATATAATATAAAATATAAAATTATGATATTATATATAATATTAATTATTATAAATATCAAATATAAATATAAATTATTATATTATATATAAAATATAAAGAGAATGTTTGCTGTAACTGCTCCTATCTATATAATATTATATTTTTTTCACATATCTTTATTTATTATGTGAACAAGAGACTATAATGTGGATGTTGAACAAGTAAGAATTTTAGTTAACTGTTAACTGCTCCTATCTATATAATATTATAATATATTTTTTTCACATATCTTCATTTATGATGTGAACAAGAGACTATAATGTGGATGTTGAACAAGTAAGAATTTTAGTTGTGATTGGAGAAATGCACCAAAGTGAGAGAAACTGTTATATATAATATAATATAAAATATAAAATTATTATATTATATATAATATTAATTATTATAAATATCATATATAAATATAAATTATTATATTATATATAAAATATAAAGAGAATGTTTGCTGTAACTGCTCCTATCTATATAATATTATATTTTTTTCCACATATCTTTATTTATTATGTGAACAAGAGACTATAATGTGGATGTTGAACAAGTAAGAATTTTAGTTAACTGTTAACTGCTCCTATCTATATAATATTATAATATATTTTTTTCACATATCTTCATTTATGATGTGAACAAGAGACTATAATGTGGATGTTGAACAAGTAAGAATTTTAGTTGTGATTGGAGAAATGCACCAAAGTGAGAGAAACTGTTATATAGAATATAATATAAAATATAAAATTATTATATTATATATAATATTAATTATTATAAATATCATATATAAATATAAATTATTATATTATATATAAAATATAAAGAGAATGTTTGCTGTAACTGCTCCTATCTATATAATATTATAATATATTTTTTTCACATATCTTTATTATTTATTTTTTATGTTACTATTTGTGTACTGTACTTGTCTCTTGTCTCTGATACTAATGGAGGAACAGCAGAACGCAAAGTAGGAGAAAACACTTAAAGCAAATAAAATCACTCATAAAAGCAAGCGATTTTGAAGGTTTTCAAATCTTTTTGTTGCTTGTGTATTTTATTAAATAAACTCATATGTATAAATCATCATACTTGACGGATTAAAACAGTTGTCCCTCCGCTTTTGGGAGGAAATATGTATGTTTCATATTCACATGACGTAATGTCTGTCATCCCCGCGTCAAACTCGTTCGTACATTAATAAACTGTAGTTACAGTACGCGGATATAGTCTCCGTTAGGCGGGGGCGGGGCAGCGCGATCTTTACACACACATTGATGCGAGAGCAAAACTCCGAGGATTAAAAGTTAATAATACATGCCAATATAAAGCATGAGAGCTCCTGCAAATGAGTCTATTTTTATTTAAACACAAATTATTGTGAATATTTCTCAAATTAAATGTGGATTATATGTCAATTCATTCATATTCATGATAGTTTTTGCCTCCGCCATCTTTATTGGTGACGTGTTGGTCTCTGATTGGTCAGATCACCAGTCCCGCGCTCGTAGTATCTTCCTGCGCTCTGATTGGTCAGAATCCCAAAAGTGTGTATCTTTCCGGAAGTGCAGTTCTCCTAGAGGGCGCTGTGTTATACACACTTTAGTGGGGGGGCATACACACTTTAAGTACACAAATCACATAAAAGTGAATTTTTGGGACAAATGAGATTTTAAGCCAGGAAACCATTTTAGAGCATGCTGAATGCCACTATATGGTCAAACAAATGAGGACATACAAAATGTCCCAAGTTTTTTTGGTGGTCCCCAGTTTACTGGTGTGTATCCTGGTGAATGTACCCAAAAGTGACATAAGTAGGTACACACACACACACACACACACACACACATACACACACACACACACACACACACACACACACATACCTACTTAACTACAATGTGAGGACGTATGACTGGATACCCTACCTTTAGGGACTACCCTTTCTGAAGGGTCTAGAGACTAAAGAAAGACATCACTGCGCTTCTGGAGAAGCCCTTATTACAGATATCACTTGATTTTATCAATAAAACACTTCCTTAAAGACCTGACACTTTACCTTCACATTGGGGACAGTATTTTATATGTCCAATTTGGGGACATACACAAACTCTGATCTAGTCATCCTTTGAGGACTGTGGAGATACACAGACTCTGGTTAAGGTACACTTTCAGGACTTTGTTGTAACTTGTAATTTTATAAGTTATTTATCCTAAGAAGACACAAAAGTGTAATATTACAATTCAAAGTTTCAATACTGGGTACTGGAATCAAGCTAGAGCAGAGAAACTAGTGTGAGAGACTAAACTGGGCTTTTTAACTTCTTCAAGATCACTGAAAATGGGTAGCATACATTTTCATTTGATTTGCAGCTTGAGATCGAGTGCCTTTGGATTGCTCAGTTGGGAAATGACAATTAACATTCAGAAATATTATTGATTCGACTGTATTGACTATCAGAGAACAAAAGATGAACTGAATTAAGCTGAATAATGACATTATTGTCTTCTGCAGAACTGTTTTACAACTCAAATATAAGTCATGTCAATTGTTAAAATTTTCAACAGTTATTTTAAGGTGTTTTGAAGTTAACTGTATAGTATAACACACTTTAGAAATAAAGTTGTCTTGACTTCAAGGCAGAGAACACTTCCCTGACCACTGCCTGCATCCCTCTAGTTTATTTAGTATTGACTGCAAATAATCATTACCCCAAAAACATCTTAAGTTGGTTTTCCTCACCAGAGTCATCTCTGGCTACTCACTGGGGCCTTAAGACATTAGGCATGTTTTCTGTAAAATGTAATAATAGTCAAACAACTATATGAATAAAAATAGTGATACACACACTCCGATAAAATGACTCTTTGGGGACTCTAGTCATACACACACTCCGATAAAATGACTCTTTGGGGACTCTAGTGATACACAAAATCTGATAAAATGACTCTTTGGGGACTCTAGTCATACACACACTCCGATAAAATGACTCTTTGAGGACTCTAGTGATACACAAAATCTGATAAAATGACTCTTTGGGGACTCTAGTGATACACACACTCCGATAAAATGACTCTTTGGGGACTCTAGTGATACACACACTCCGATAAAATGACTCTTTGAGGACTCTAGTGATACACACACTCCGATAAAATGACTCTTTGGGGACTCTAGTGATACACAAAATCTGATAAAATGACTCTTTGGGGACTCTAGTGATACACAAAATCTGATAAAATGACTCTTTGGGGACTCTAGTGATACACAAAATCCGATAAAATGACTCTTTGGGGACTCTAGTGAGACACACACTCCGATTAAATGACTCTTTGAGGACTCTAGTGATACAAACTGATTAAATGAGTCTTTAATATTAACAATATCAACACATTGTGGCGAATAACAGAAATTCAAAAAGATTAGAGAAAAAAAAAAAAAACAATTTACAAAGGACAACAATGCAAATGCAAAACTGGCACTAACTTGGAGGCTTCCGTACTTCCTCCATTCATCAGTCTTT